>CM022297.1:538359972-538373366 GCA_011799875.1 Thinopyrum elongatum
ATGTGGGTGAAATGATGATACCATGCCAACTTTCAACCTTTTTAGAGTTCATTCTAAGTACTTTTCAATTTTAATGTCATTTAGCTCAAAAAAATCAGTAAATGCATGAAAAATACCAAATGAAGTTAGAAAGGGTTGAAAATTGATGATGTGGCTTTGAGTAGTGCATTTTGAACACACAAAAAGTCTGGAGTTCAAATAAATGAAATCCCTTTGTAACAGATGAGTTTTCGTCCGAAACCTTGATACTTCGAAAGAGATTGTTCATTTTGTACACGAAGCGCATCCAGTTTTTGCCTTAGCCCACTCAAACTTTTTAGAACATGCTATGTGGGTGAAATTATGATACCATGCCAACTTTCAACATTTTCAGAGTTTGTTTGAAGTGCTTTTCAATTTCAGGGTCATTTAGGCCAAAAAAAATTAGTAAATGCATGAAAAATATCAAATGTAGACTGAAAGGATTGAAAATTGATGATGTGGCTTTGAATGGTGCATTTTGAACTCACAAAAAGTATGGAGTTCAAATAAGTTCAAATAAATGAAATCCCATTGTAACAGATGAGTTTTCATCCGAAACCCTGATGCTTCGAAAGAGATTGTCCATTTTGTACACGAAGTGCATGCAATTTTTGCCTTAACCCTCTCAACTTTTTAGAACAAGCTATGTGGGTGAAATGATGATACCCTGCCAACTTTCAACATTTTCAGAGTTCATTTGAAGTGTTTTTCAATTTCAGGGTCATTTAGCTCAAAAAAATCAGTAAATGCATGAAAAATACCAAATGAAGTCAGAAAGGGTTGAAAATTGATGATGTGGCTTTGAATAGTGCGTTTTGAACAGACAAAAAGTCTGGAGTTCAAATAAGTTCAAATAAATGAAATCCCTTTGTAACAGATGAGTTTTCGTCCGAAACCCTGATACTTCGAAACAGATTGTTCATTTTGTACACGAAGCGCATCCAGTTTTTGCCTTAACCCTCTCAACTTTTTAGAACATGCTATGTGGGTGAAATGATGATACAATGCCAACTTTCAACCTTTTCAGAGTTCATTTGAAGTGCCTTGTCAATTCAGGGTCACTTTAGCGCAAACAAATAAGTAAATGCATGAAAAATACCAAGACGAGAACGGTCAGAAAGGGTTATTAAAATTGATGACGTGGCTTTCAATGGTGCATTTTTGAACACAAAAAGTCTGAGTTCATATAAGTTCAAATAAATGAATCCCTTGAAACAGATGAGTTTTCGTCGAAACAGATACTCGAAAGAGATTGTTCCATTTTGTACACGATGTGCATCCAGTTTTGCCGTAACCCTCTCAACATTTTAGAACATGCTATGTGGGAGTGAAATGATGATACCATGCCAACTTTCAACCTTTTCAGAGTTCATTGAAGTGCTTTTAAATTTCAGGGTCATTTACTCAAAAAAATCAGTAAATGCATGAAAAAGTACCAAATGAAGTCAGAAAGGGTTGAAAATGATGAGGTGGCTTTGAATGTGCATTTTGAACACACAAAAAGTCTGGAGTTCAATAAGTTCAATAAATGAAATCCCTTAGTACAGATGAGTTTTGTCCGAACACCGTCATACTTCGAAAGAGATTGTCCATTTTGTACACGAAGTGCATCCAGTTTTTTGCCTAACACCTCTCAACTTTTTGACATGCTATGGTGGTGAAATGATGAGACAATGCCACAACTTTCAACCTTTTCAAGTTCATTTTAGTACTTTTCAATTCAGGGTCATTAGCTAAAAAAAAAAATCATAAATGCATGAAAATACCATGAAGTCGAAAAGGGTTGAAATTAATGAGTGGCTTGAATAGTGCATTTTGAACACAAAAAGTCTGGAGTTCAAATAGTTCAAATACTGAATCCTTTGTAACAGAGATTTCGTCCGAAACCCTGATGCTCGAAAGAGATTGTCCATTTGTACACGATAGCCCATCTCGTTTTGCCGTTAACCCCTCACTTCTATAAACATGCTATGTGGTAAAATGATGATACCATGCCAAACTTTCAACATTTTCAGAGTTGTTGAAGTGCTTTTCAATTTAGGGTCATTTAGCTCAAAAAAATCATAAGATGCATGAAAAATACCAAAGTAGTCGAAAGGGTTGAAATTGATAATGTGGCTTTGAATGGTGCATTTGAACACAAAAATTCTAGAGTTCAAATATGTTCAATAAATGAAACTCCCTTTGTACACATGAGTTTCGTCTGAAACCTGATACTTCGAAAGAGATTGTCCATTTTGTACACGAATGCATCCAATTTTCCCTTAACCCTCTCAACTTATTGAACATGCTATGGTGGGTGAATTGATGAACCATGCCAACTTTCAACCTTTTCAAAGAGTTCATTTTAAGTACTTTTCAATTTCAGGGTCATTAGCTCAAAAAATCAGTAAATGCATGAAAAATACCAAATGATAGTAGAAAAGGGTTGAAAATTAATGATGTGGTTTGAATAGGCATTTTGAACAACAAAAAGTCTGAGGTTCAAATATGTTCAAATAAATGAAATCCCTTTGTAACAGATGAGTATTTCGTCGAAACACCGATGCTTCGAAAGAGATTGTCCATTTTGTACACGAAGCCCAGCATTTTGCCTTAACCCTGTCAACTTTCTATAACATGCTATGGTGGGTGAAAAATAACTGCAACTTTCAACATTTTCAGAGTTCGTTTGAAGTGCTTTTGAATTTAGGGTCGTTAGATCAAAAAAACAGTAAATTCATGAAAAATACCAATGTAGTCAGAAAGGTTGAATTTGATTAATGTGGCTTCGAATGGTGCATTTGAACACACAAAACTGCTAAGTTCAAATGTTCAAAAAATGAATTCCCTTTGAACAATGATTGTTTTCGTCCGAAACCCTGATCCTTTGAAGAGATTGTCCATTTTGTACAAAGTCATCCGTTTTGGCCTTAACCCTGCAACTTTTAGAACATGCTATGTTGGTTTGAAATGATGATACCATGCCAACTTTCACATTTTCAGAGTTCATTGAATTGCTTTTCAATTTCGGGGTCATTTAACTCAAACAAAATAGTAAATGCATGCAAAATACCAAATGTAAGTAAGAAAGGGTGAAAATTGATGATGGTGGCTTTCAATGGTGCATTTTTGAACACACAAAAATTCTGGAGTTCAAATAATTAAATCCCTTTGTGAACACTTGAGTTTTCCGTCTGAAACCCTTGGATACTTCGAAAGAGATTGTCCATTTTGTACCCGAAGTGCATCTAGTTTTTGCCGTAAACCCTCTCAACTTTTAGAACATGCTATGTGGGTTGAAATGATGATACCATGCCAACTTTAAAACCTTTTCAGAGTTCAGTTTATACATTTCAATTCAGGTCATTACTAAAAATCATAAATGCTGAATAACAAATTAGTCCAAAGGGTTGAAAATTGATGATTGCTCAAAAAAATCATTAAATGGCATGAAAAATACCAAGTGAAGTCGAAAAGGGTTAAATGTGATGATGTGGCTTTGAATAGTGCATTTGAACACACAAAAGTCTGGAGTTCAAATAAGTTCAAATAAATGAAATCCCTTTGTAACAGATGAGTTTTTCATACGAACCTTGTATACTTCGAAAGAGATGTTCATTTTGTACATGAAGCTAAATCCAGTTTTTGCCTAACCCTCTCAACTTTTTAGAACATGCTATGGGGGTGAAATGATGATACCATGCCAACTTTCAACATTTCAAATTGGTTTGAAGTGCTTTTCAATTTCAGGGTCATTTTAGCTCAAAAAAAAATCAGTTAAATGCAGAAAAACACAAAATGGTGCAAAAGGGTTGAAAATTGATGATTGTGCTTTGAAAGGTACATTTTGAACACACAAAAAGTCTAGAGTTCAACATAAGTTCTATAAAGAAATCCCCTTGTAACAGATGGAGTTTTCGTCCAACCCTGATATACTTCGAAAGAGATTGTTCCATTGTGTACACAGAATTGCATCCAGTTTTTTTGCCTTAACCCTCTCAACTTTTTAGAACATGCTATGTGGGGGAAATGCAATGATGATACCATCCAACTTTCAACATTTTCAGAGTTTGTTTGAAGTGCTTTTCAATTTCAGGGTCATTTAGCTCAAAAAAATCAGTTAGTCATGAAAAAATACCAACTGTAGTCAGAAAGGTTGAAAAGTTATGAGTGGCTTTGATGGTGCATTTTGAACACCAAAAAAGTCGGAGTTCAAATAATAGAATCCTTGTAACAGTTGAGTTTTCGGCCGAAACCCTGATACATCCAAAGATTGTCCATTTTGTACACAGTGCATCCAGTTTTTCGCTGTAACCCCTCAACTTTTTAGAACATGCTATGTGGGTGAAAATATGGTACCATGCCAACTTCAACATTTTCAGAGTTCGTTTGAAGTGCTTTTCAATTTCCGGGTCATTTAGCTCAAAAAAAAATAATCAGCAATGCATGAAAAATACCAAATGTAGTCAGAAAGGGTTGAAAAATTGATGTGGGCTTTCAATGGTGCATTTGAACACAACAAAAAGTCTAGAGTTCAAATAAGTTCCAAATAAATGGAAATCCCTTTGTAACAGATGAGTTTCGTCTGAAACCCTGATACTCTTCGAACGAGATTGTCCATTTTGTACACGAAGTGCTCCAGTGTTTTTCCTTAACCCTCCAAAAAATCACTTTTTAGAAATGCTTGTGGGTAAAATGAAGATACATGATGCCAACTTTCAAAATTTTCAGAGCTCATTTGAAGTGCTTTTCAATTTCAGGTCATTTAGCTCAAAAAATCAATTAAATGCATGAAAAAACCAAAGATGTCACAAAGGGTTGAAAATTGATGATGTGCTTGAAAGGTGCATTTTGAACACAAAAAGTCTGGAGTTCAAATAAGTTCAATAAATAAATCCCTTTGTAACTGATGAGTTTCGTCTGAAACCCTGATACTTCGAAGAGATTGTCCATTTTTGTAACACGAAGTGGCATCCATTTTTGCCTATAAACCCTCTCAACTTTTTAGAACATGCTATGTGTGGGTGAAGAATGAAAGATACCATGCCAACTTTCAACAATTTTTCAGAGCTCCATTTGATGCTTTTCACTTTCAGTCATTTAGCCTCAAAAAATCAGTAAATTCATGAAAAAAGTACCAAATGAGGTCAGAAAGGTTGAAAATTGATGATGTGGCTTTGAAAGGTGCATTTTGAACACACAAAAGTCTAGAGTTCAAATAAGTTCAATAAATGAAATCCCTTTGTAACAGATGAGTTTTCGTCCGTAAACCCTGATACTACTGTAACGAAAGAGATTGTCCATTTGTACGACAAGTGCATCCATTTTTGCATGTAACCGCTCTCAACTCTTTAGAACATGCTATGTGGGTGAAATGATGATACCAGCCAACTTTCAACATTTTGAGTTTCTTTGAAGTGCTTTTCAATTTCAGGGTCATTTAGTACGCAAAAAATAGTAAATGCATGAAAAAATACCAAATGTAGTCAGAAAGGGTTGAAAATTGATGACGTGTGCTTTCAATGGTGCATTTTGAACACAACAAAAAGTCTGGAGTTCAAATAAGTTCAAATAAATGAAATCCCTTTGAAACAGGATGATTTTCGTCGAAACCCTGATACTTCGAAAGAGATGTCCATTTTGTACACGAAGTGCATCCGTTTTTTGCGTAACCCTCTACATTTTAGAACATGCTATGTGTGGGTGAAATGATGATACCATGCCAACTTTCAACCTTTTCAGAGTTCATTTGAAGTGCTTTCTCAATTCAGGGTCATTCTAGCTCAAAAAAATCAAATAATGCAATGAAAATACCAAGAAATCAGAAAAGGTGTGAAAATTGATGATGTGGCTTTTAAATGGTGCATTTTGAAATACACAAAAGTCTGGAATTCAAATAAGTTCAAAATAAATGAATCCCGTTGTAACAGATGAGTTTCGTCCGAAACCCGATACTACTTCGAAAGAGATCCCATTTGTACATGAAGTCATGCCAGTTTTTGCTGTAACCCTCTCACTACTTATTGGACATGCTATGTGGTGAAATGATGATACCATGCCAACTTTCAACTTTCAGAGCTGGTTCTGTAAGTACTTTTCAATTAGGGTCATTTAGCTGCAAAAAAATCAGTAAATGCATGAAAATACCAATGAAGTGTCGAAAGGGTTGAAAATTGATGATGTGGTTCTTAACTATGCATTTGAACACACAAAAGTCTGGAGTTCAAATAAGTTTCAAATAAATGAAATCCCTTTGTAACAGATGAGTTTTCGTCCGAAACCCGGAACTTCGAAAGATTGTCCATTGTACACGAAGTGCATCCAGTTTTTTTGTGTAACCCCTTCAACTTTTTGAACATGATATGTTTGGTGAAATGATGAACCATGCTAACTTTCAACCTTTCAAAGTGTCTTTTAAGTACATTTCAATTCAGGGTCCATTAGCTAAAAAAATCAGTAAAGTGTCTGAAAAATACCAATAAAGTCAGACTTGAATGTGTTTGAACATTGATGATGTGGCTGTGAATAGTGCATTTTGAACCACACAAAAAGTCTGGAGTTCAAATAAGTTCAAATAATAAATCCCTGGTAACAGATGAGTTTTTCGTCCGAAACCCTGATACTTCGAACGAGATTGTTCATTTTGTACACAAGCGCGTCCATTTGTTTTGCCTAACCACTCTCAACTTTTTAGAACATGACTATGTGGGTGAAATGATGAGACCATAGCCAACTTTCAACCATTTCAGAGTTTGTTTGAAGTGCTTTTCAATTTCAGGGTCATTTAGCTCAAAAAAATCAAGTAAAATGCATGGAAAATACCAAATGTAGTCAGAAAGGGTTGAAAATTGATGACTGGCTTTGAATGGTGCATTTTGAACACCAAAAATCTGGAGTTCAAATAAGTTCAAATAAATGAAATCCTTTGTAACAGATGAGTTTTCGGCGAAACACTGATACAATCAAAAGATATTGTCCATTTGTACATGAGTGCATCTTTTTGCTGTAACCCTCTCAAACTTTTTAGAACATGCTTATTGGTGAAATGATGGTACCATGCCAACTTCACCTTTCAGACTCGTTTTGAAGTGCTTTTTCATTGCGGGTCAGTAGCTCAAAAAATCAGTGCAAATGATGAAAAATACCAAATGTAGTCGAAAGGGTTGAAAATTGATGACATGGCTTTAATGGTCCATTTTGAACACCAAAAAAGTCTGAGTTTAAATAAATGAAATCCCTGTGTAAAGTGAGTTTTTTCGGCCGATACACCTGATACATCAAAAGAGATTTCATTTTGTACACGAAGCAATCCAGTTTTGCCTGTAACCCTCTCAACTTTTTTAGAACATGCTATGTGGGTGAAATGATGTATCATGCCAACTTTCAACATTTTCAGAGTTCGTTGAAGTGCTTTGTCAATTTGCCGGGTCATTTAGCACTCAAAAAAAAAATCAGCAAATGCATGAAAAATACCAAATGTAGTCAGAAAGGTTGAAAATTGATGATGGTGGCTTTCAATGGTGCATTTTGAACACACAAAAAAAGTCTAGAGTTCAAATAAGTTCAAATAGGAAATCCCTTGTAACAAATGAGTTTTCGTCTGAAACCCTGATACTTCGAAAGAGATTGTCCATTTTTGTACACGAAGTGCATCCAGTTTTTGCCTTAAACCCTCTCAACTTTTTAGACATGCTATGTGGTAAAATGAATTATACATGCCAACTTTCAAAATTTTCAGAGGCTCATTTGAAGTGCTTTTCAATTTCAGGGTCATTTAGCTCAAAAAAATCAAAATGCTGAAAAATACTACAAATGATGTCAGAACGGGTTGAAAATGATGATGTGGCTTTGAAAGGTGCATTTTGAACACACAAAAAGTCAGAGTTCAAATAAGTTCTAATGAATGAAATCCCTGTTAACAGTATGAGTTTTCGTCCAACCTGATACTCGAAAGAGATTGTCCATTTTGTACACAAGTGCATCCAGTTTTTGCTTAACCGTCTCAACTCGTTAGAACTGCTATGTGGGTGAAATGTATGATCCATGCCACTTACACCATTTTAGAGTTCATTGAAGTGCTTTTCAATTTCAGGGTCACTTAGCGCAAAAAAAATAAGTAAATGCATGAAAAAAAAACCAAATGTAGTCAGAAAGGGTTGAAAGTTGATGACGTGGCTTTCAATGGTGCATTTTGAACAACACAAAAAGTCTGGAGTTCAAATAAGTTCAAATAATGAAATCCCTTTGAAACAGATGAGTTTTAGCGTCCGAACCCTGATACTTCGAAGGAGATTGTCCATTTTACAGGAAGTGCATCCAGTTTTGCCTTAACCCTCTCAACATTTTAGAACACTGCTATGTGTGGGGTGAAATGATGATACCATGCCAACTTTCAACCTTTTCAGAGTTCATTTGAAGTGCTTTTAATTCAGGGTATTTTAGCCAAAAAAAAGTCAGTAAATGCATGAAAGACCAAATGAAGTCAGAAAGGGTTGAAAATTGATGATGTGGCGTTAATTTGTGCATTTTAATACACAAAAAGTCTGGAATTCAAATAAGTTCAAATAAAGAAATCCCGTTGTAACAGATGAGTTTTGTCCGAAACCCTCATACTTCGAAAGAGATTGGTCCATTTGTACATGAAGTGCATCCAGTTTTTGCCGTACCCTCTCAACTATTGGAACATGCTATGTGGGTGAAATGAGATCCATGCCAACTTCAAAACCTTTTCAGTAGTTCAGTTGTAAGTACTTTCATTTAGGGTACATATTTTAAGCTCAAAAAAATCAGTAATGCAATGAAAAATACCAAATGAGTCTAAAAGGGTTGAAAATTGATGATGTGGTTCTTAATAGTGCATTTTGAACACACAAAGTCTGGATTCAAATAAGTTTCAAATAAATGAAATCCCTTGTACAGATGAGTTTTCGTCGAAACCCTGATACTTCGAAAGAGATTGTCATTTGTACACGGAGCGGCATCCAGTTTTTGTCGTAACCCTCTAACTTTATAGACATGATATTTGGTGAAAAATGATGATACCATGCCAACTTTCAACCTTTTCAAGTTCATTTAGTTACATTCATTATTTCAGGGTCATTTAGCTAAAAAAAAAAAATACAGTAAATGCATGAAAAATACCAAATAAAGTCAGAAAGGGTTGAAAATGAATGATGTGGCTTTGAATTGTGTCTTTGAACACACAAAAATGTCTGGAGTTCAAATCTAGTTCAAAATAATGAAATCCCTTGTAACAGATGAGTTTCGTCCGAAACCCTGATACTTCGAAAGAGATTGTTCATGTTGTACACAGAAGCTCAGTCCAGTTTTTGCCTTAACCCTCTCATCTTTTATAGAACTGCTATGTGGGTGAAATGATGATTACCATGCCAACTTCAACATTTTAGAGTTTGTTTGAAGTTGCTTTTCAATTTCAGCGTCATTTAGCTCAAAAAATCACTAAAATGCATGAAAAAATACCAAATGTAGTCGAAAAGGGTTGAAAATTGATGCGTGGCTTTGAATAGTGCATTTTGAACACCAAAAAAGTCTTGGATTTCAAATAAGTTCAAATAAATGAAATCCCTTGTAACAGATGAGTTTTTCGCCGAAACACTGATACAAAAGAGATTGTCCATTTTTACACGAAGGCATCAAGTTTTTGCCGTAACCCTTTCAAACATTTTAGAACATGCTATGTTGAGTGAAATGATGAATACCATGCCAACTTTCAACCTTTTCAGGTTCATTTGAAGTGCTTTTAAATTTAGGGTCATTTAGCTCAAAAAAATCAGTTAAATGCATGAAAATACCAAATGAAGTCAGAAGGGTGAAATTAATGATGGTGGCTTTGAATGGCATTTGGAAAACACACAAAAAGTCGTGCAGTTCAAATAAGTTCAAATAATACAAGAATCCCAGTTGTAACAGATGAGTTTTGTCCGAAACCGTCATACTTCGAAAGAGATTTCCATTTGTACAAGAAGTGCATCCAGTTTTGGCCGTACACCGCTCAACTTTTGGAACATGCTATGTGGGTTGAAATTAGATTCCATGCCAACTTTCATCAACCTTTTCAAGAGTTCATTTAAGTACTTTTTCAATTTCAGGTCATTTAGCTCAAAAAAACAGTAACTGCATGAAAATACCAAATGAAGAAAGGGTTGAAAATTATGATGTGGCTTTGAATAGTGCATTTTGAACACACAAAAAGTCTGGCGTTAATAAGTTCAAATAAATGAAATCCTTGTAACATGAAGATTTTTCGTCGAAACCCTGATACTTCGAAATGGATGTCCATTTTGTACGAAGTGCCATTCTAGTTTTTGCGCTTACCTCCTCAAACTTTCTAAAACATTACTATGTGGTAAATGATGATACCATGCCAACTTTACAACCATTTTCAGAGTTCTTTTAAGTTCATTTTCAATTTAGGGTCACTAATCTAGTAACTAGAAAAAAACAATGTCCAAGTGAAACTTGACTCCAAAAATGAAAGGCATGAAATACCAATGAATGAAGTTTGAATTGGATGGATGAATAGGATTTGAACAAATCTGACAAAGAAGTTCATAATAAATGGAAACCCCGGACCCGTGTAACAGAGAGTTTTATTCCGAAAACCTTGTGTACTTCGAAAAGAGTGTCATTTGTACAGAAGCTCCTCCAGTTGTTTTGCCTTGAACCTACCCCTCTCAAACTTTTTTAAAACCTGCTAGTGGTTGTGGGTGAAATGATGATCCAGGCCAACTTCAACATTTTCCAGTAGTTGCTTTTGAAGTCCTTTCAATTTCAGGTCATTTACTAAAAACGTTCAAAAATGTAATGCATGAAAAAGAGACCAAATGATTAGTCAGAAGGGTTGAAAAATTGATGATGGTGGTTTGAAGGTGTAGCATTTTGCACACAAGAAAGTCTGTGAGTCAAAAGTTCAATAACATGAAATCCCTTTGTAACGAGAGTTTAAGCACAAAAATTTTTCACGAAACCCTGAATACTCGAAACAGATGTCCATTTGTACAAGCGAATGTGCATCCCAGTTTTTTGCCTAACCCTCTCAATTATTAGAACATGCTGAATGGGGGTGAAATGATGATCCATTCCCAACTTTAAACATCTTTCAAGAGTTTGTTGAAGGTGCTTTTTTTTCATGTTCAGGTCATTTGCTCAAAAAAATCAGTATAGATGCATGAAAAATATCCAAATTGTAGTCAGAAAAGGGTTGAAAAATTGAGAGTGGTGTGCTTGAATGGTGCATTGAACACCACAAAAAGTCTGACGGAGTGTCAAAGTTCAACATAAATGAAATCCCTTTGTACCATTGCGAGTTTTGGCCGAAACCCTGATACATGTCAAAAGAGAATTGTCCATTTTGACCGAAGTGCATCCAGTTTTTGCTGTTTACCCTCTCAAACTTTTTGAAAATGCTATGTGGGGATAATGATGTACATCGTTCCAACTTTCAAATTTTCCAAGGTTCGATTTGAAGTTGCTTTTCAATTTCAGAGGGTCATTTACCAAAACAAATCAAGCCCAAATGCATGAAAAATACCCAAATGTAGCAGAAAGGGGTGAAAAATTGATATGTGGCTTTCAATGGTGCATGTTTTGAACACACAACAAAGTCCAGAGTCAATAAGTTCAAATAAAATGAAACCCCTTGTTAAAGATGAGATGAGTTTTCGTCGAAACCCGATATCTTTTCGAACGAGAAGTTGTTCACTTTGTACACGAAGCCAGTTATTTTGATCCTAAAACCCTCTAGAACTTTTTAGAACAGCATGGGGTTAAAGGTAGAACTGATGAAGTTACCTGCCAACTTTCAAAATTTTCAAGAGTTCAGTTTTAAGGGTCTTTTCACATTTTCAGGGTCATTTAATGCTCAAAAAAAACATAAGTCAGTAAGCTGAAAAAATACCAAATGAAGTCAAAAAGGGTTTAAAATTGATGAGTGTGCTTTGAAGGTGCATTTTGAACACACAAAAAGTCTAGAGTTCAAATAAGTTTCAAATAATAAATCCCTTTGTCACATGATGATTTTCGTGTCTGAAAACCCTGATCACTTCAAAGAGGATTGTCCATTTGGTACACGAAAAGTGCATCCACGTTTTTGCCGTTAACACCTATCAAACTTTTTTTGACATGCTATTGGTGTAAATGATAATTACCTGCCCAACTTTCAAACATTTTCAGAGCTCATTTGAAGTGCTTCAATTTCACAGGGTCATTTACCAAAAACAGTATATACGTAAATGCATGAAAATAGCCAATGATGTCAGAAAGGGTTGAAATTGACGATGGGCTTTCAAGGTGCATTTTGACACAAAAAAAGGTTCTGGTTCAAATACAGTTCTAATAATGAAATCACTTTGTAAACAGATGAGATTTTCGTCGAAACCTGATGACTTCGAAAGATGTTCGAGTTTTGTACCGACGAAGTGCACACAGTTTTGCCGCGTCCGAGCACCGTCTAACTTTTAGAACAGGTCTAGTATGTGGGTGAGTAATGATATACGATGCGCAACTGTTCCAACATTTTGCTAGAGTCATTTAAGGCTGACTTTGCAATTTCAGGGTCACTTCCAAATCAAAAAACTCCAAAGATCTAAATGCATGAAAAGGATAGCCAATGTAGTCAGAAAGGGTTGATGAACATTGATATATGGCTTCGAGGTCTTTTTGAAACACCAAAAATGCTGGACGTAGTTCAAAATAACAGTTCCAAATAAATGAAATCCCTTTGACAACAGATGAGTTTTTGTCCGAACCATGCATGCATCGAAAGATTGTCCATTTGGTACCGAAGGGCATCCATTTTTGCCGAAGGGTAACCCTACCTCAACATTTTAGAAACATGCTATGTGGGGATGAAATGATGATACCATGCCAACTTTTGCCACCTTTTCAGAGTTCATTTGAGGCTTTCAAATTTCAGGGGCCATTTAGCTCAAAAATCAGTAATGGATGAAAAATAGCCAAATGAAGTCAAAAGAGTAAGGTGTAGAAATTGTATGGAGTGGCTGTAATGATGGTGCATTTAATACACCACAAAAGTCTAGAGTTCAATAAGTTCAAATCATGAAATCCCGTTTGTAACAGGATGAGTTTTCGTCCGAAACCTCGTGACTTCGAAAGAGATTTCCATTTGTACACGAATTGCATCCAGTTTTTGCATTAACCATCTCAACTATTGTAGAACAATGCTATGTGGTGAAATGAGGATACCATGCCAACTTTCAACCTTTTCAGGTTGATTGTAAGTCTTGTTCAATGTTAGGGTCATTTAGCTTCAAAAAAATCCGAGTAATTAACATGAATGCTCTTTAAAATACCAATGATCAGTCGAAAAGGGTGAAAATTGGATTGGAGGTCCCCCCCCCCCCGCTTGTCAC
>CM022297.1:538374935-538400272 GCA_011799875.1 Thinopyrum elongatum
AATTTTGAAGGTTGGCATGGTATCATCATTTTACACAATAGCATGTTTCTAAAAAGTTGAGAGGTTAGCAAAAACTGGATGCACTTTCTTGTACAAATGGACAATCTCTTTCGAAGTATCAGGTTTTCGGACGAAAACTCATCTTGTTACAAAGGGATTTCTCTTATTGAACTTATTTGAACTCTAACTTTTTGTTGTTCAAATGACACCATGAAAGCCACATCATCAATTTTCAAACCCTTTCTGACATTTTGTGTTTTTTCAGTCATTTACTGATTTTTTTTTTGAGCTAAATGACCCGGAAATTGAAAGCACTTCAAACACTCTGAAAATTTGAAAGTTGGCATGGTACACAATTTCACCCACATGCATGTTCTAAAAAGTGAAGGGTTAAGGCAAAAACTGGAGCCATTCGTGTACAAAATGAACAATCTCTTTCGAGTATCAGGGTTCGGACGGAAACTCATCTGTTACAAAGGGATTTCATTTATTGAACTTATTTGAACTCCAGACTGTGGTGTTCAAAATGCACATTCAAAGCCACATCATCATCAATTTCAACCCTTTCTGACTATTTGGTATTTTTCATGCATTTACTGATTTTTTTTGCGCTAAATGACCCTGAAATTGAAAGTACTTCAAAATGAACTTTGAAAATGTTGAAAGTTGCATGGTATCATCATTCACATCCACAACATAGCTTGTTCTAAAAAGTTGAGATGTTACGACAAAAACTGGATGCACTTCGTGTACAAATTGAGCAATTCTTTTCGAAGTATCAGGGTTTCGGACGAAAACTCATCTGTTACAAATGGATTTCATTTATTTGAACTTATTTGAACTCCAGACTTTTTGTTTTTTGATGATGTGGCTTTGAAAGGTGCATTTTGAACACACAAAAAGTCTAGTGTTCAAATAAGTTCTAATAAATGAAATCCCTTTGTAACAGATGAGTTTTCGTCTGAAACCCTGATACTTCGAAAGAGATTGTCCATTTTGTACACGAAGTGCATCCAGTTTTTGCCTTAACGCCTTAACCCTCTCAACTTTATAGAACATGCTATGTGGGTAAAATGAAGATACTATGCCAACTTTCAAAATTTTCAGAGCTCATTTGATGTGCTTTTCAATTTCAGGGTCATTTAGCTCAAAAAATCAGTAAATGCATGAAAAATACCAAATGATGTCAGAAAGGGTTGAAAATTGATGATGTGGCTTTGAAAGGTGCATTTTGAACACACAAAAAGTCTAGAGTTCAAATAAGTTCTAATAAATGAAATCCCTTTGTAACCGATGAGTTTTCGTCCGAAACCTTGATACTTCGAAAGAGATTGTCCGTTTTGTACAACAAGTGCATCCAGTTTTTGCCTTAACCGTCTCAACTTTTTAGAACATGCTATGTGGGTGAAATGATGATACCATGCCAACTTTCAACATTTTTAGAGTTCATTTGAAGTGCTTTTCAATTTCAGTGTCACTTAGCGCAAAAAAATAAGTAAATGCATGAAAAATGCCAAATGTAGTCAGAAAGGGTTGAAAATTGATGACGTGGCTTTCAATGGTGCATTTTGAACACACAAAAAGTCTGGAGTTCAAATAAGTTCAAATAAATGAAATCCCTTTGAAACAGATGAGTTTTCGTCCGAAACCCTGATACTTCGAAAGAGATTGTCCATTTTGTACACGAAGTGCATCCAGTTTTTGCCGTAACCCTCTCAACATTTTAGAACATGCTATGTGGGTGAAATGATGATACCATGCCAACTTTCAACATTTTCAGAGTTTGTTTGAAGTGCTTTTCAATTTCAGGGTCATTTAGCTCAAAAAAATCAGTAAATGCATGAAAAATACCAAATGTAGTCAGAAAGGGTTGAAAATTGATGATGTGGCTTTGAATGGTGCATTTTCAACACCAAAAAAGTCTGGAGTTCAAATAATTGAAATCCCTTTGTAACAGATGAGTTTTCGGCTGAAACCCTGATACATCAAAAGAGATTGTCCATTTTGTACACGAAGTGCATCCAGTTTTTGCTGTAACCCTCTCAACTTTTTAGAACATGCTATGTGGGTGAAATGATGGTACCATGCCAACTTTCAACATTTTCAGAGTTCGTTTGAAGTGCTTTTCAATTTCCGGGTCATTTAGCTCAAAAAAAATCAGCAAATGCATGAAAAATACGAAATGTAGTCAGAAAGGGTTGAAAATTGATGATGTGGCTTTCAATGGTGCATTTTGAACACACAAAAAGTCTAGAGTTCAAATAAGTTCAAATAAATGAAATCCCTTTGTAACAGATGAGTTTTCGTCTGAAACCCTGATACTTCGAAAGAGATTGTCCATTTTGTACACGAAGTGCATACAGTTTTTGCCTTAACCCTCTCAACTTTTTAGAACATGCTATGTGGGTAAAATGAAGATACCATGCCAACTTTCAAAATTTTCAGAGCTCATTTGAAGTGCTTTTCAATTTCAGGGTCATTTAGCTAAAAAAAACAGTAAATGCATGAAAAATACCAAATGATGTCAGAAAGGGTTGAAAATTGATGATGTGGCTTTGAAAGGTGCATTTTGAACACACAAAAAGTCTAGAGTTCAAATAAGTTCTAATAAATGAAATCCCTTTGTAACAGATGAGTTTTCGTCCGAAACCTTGATACTTCGAAAGAGATTGTCCATTTTGTACAACAAGTGCATCCAGTTTTTGCCTTAACCGTCTCAACTCTTTAGAACATGCTATGTGGGTGAAATGATGATACCATGCCAACTTTCAACATTTTTAGAGTTCATTTGAAGTGCTTTTCAATTTCAGGGTCACTTAGCCCAAAAAAATAAGTAAATGCATGAAAAATACCAAATGCAGTCAGAAAGGGTTGAAAATTGATGACGTGGCTTTCAATGGTGCATTTTGAACACACAAAAAGTCTGGAGTTCAAATAAGTTCAAATAAATGAAATCCCTTTGAAACAGATGAGTTTTCGTCCGAAACCCTGATACTTCGAAAGAGATTGTCCATTTTGTACATGAAGTGCGTCCAGTTTTTGCCGTAACCATCTCAACATTTTAGAACATGCTATGTGTGGGTGAAATGATGATACCATGCCAACTTTCAACCTTTTCAGAGTTCATTTGAAGTGCTTTGCAATTTCGGGATCATTTAACTCAAACAAATAAGTAAATGCATGAAAAATACCAAATGTAGTCAGAAAGGGTTGAAAATTGACGATGTGGCTTTCAATGGTGCATTTTGAACACACAAAAATTCTGGAGTTCAAATAAGTTCAAATAAATGAAATCCCTTTGTAACAGTTGAGTTTTCGTCTGAAACCCTGATACTTCGAAAGAGATTGTCCATTTTGTACCCGAAGTGCATCTAGTTTTTGCCGTAACCCTCTCAACTTTTTAGAACATGCTATGTGGGTGAAATGATGATACCATGCCAACTTTAAACCTTTTCAGAGTTCATTTTAAGTACATTTCAATTTCAGGGTCATTTAGCTAAAAAAATCAGTAAATGCATGAAAAATACCAAATGAAGTCAGAAAGGGTTGAAAATTGATGATGTGGCTTTGAATAGTGCATTTTGAACACACAAAAAGTCTGGAGTTCAAATAAGTTCAAATAAATGAAATCCCTTTGTAACAGATGAGTTTTCGTTCGAAACCTTGTTACTTCGAAAGAGATTGTTCATTTTGTACATGAAGCTAATCCAGTTTTTGCCTTTACCCTCTCAACTTTTTAGAACATGCTATGTGGGTGAAATGATGATACCATGCCAACTTTCAACATTTTCAGAGTTCGTTTGAAGTGCTTTTCAATTTCTGGGTCATTTAACTCAAAAAAAATCAGCAAATGCATGAAAAATACCAAATGTAGTCAGAAAGGGTTGAAAATTGATGATGTGGCTTTCAATGGTGCATTTTGAGCACACAAAAAGTCTAGAGTTCAAATAAGATCAAATAAATGAAATCCCTTTGTAACAGATGAGTTTTCGTCTGAAACCCTGATACTTCGAAAGAGATTGTCCATTTTGTACACGAAGTGCATCCAGTTTTTGCCTTAACCCTCTCAACTTTTTAGAACATGCTATGTGGGTAAAATGATGATACCATGCCAACCTTCAAAATTTTCAGAGTTAATTTGAAGTGCTTTTCAATTTCAGGGTCATTTAGCTCAAAAAATTCAGTAAATGCATGAAAAATACCAAATGATGTCAGAAAGGGTTGAAAATTGATGATGTGGCTTTGAAAGGTGCATTTTGAACACACAAAAAGTCTAGAGTTCAAATAAGTTCTAATAAATGAAATCCCTTTGTAACAGATGAGTTTTCGTCCGAAACCTTGATACTTCGAAAGAGATTGTCCATTTTGTACAACAAGTGCATCCAGTTTTTGCCTTAACCGTCTCAACTTTTTAGAACATGCTATGTGGGTGAAATGATGATACCATGCCAACTTTCAACATTTTTAGAGTTCATTTGAAGTGCTTTTCAATTTCAGGGTCACTTAGCGCAAAAAAATAAGTGCGCAAAAAAAATCAGTAAAGCATGAAAATACCAATGAAGTCAGAAAGGGTTGAAAATTGATGATGTGGCTTTGAATGTGCATTTTGAACACACAAAAAGTCTGGAGTTCAAATAAGTTCAAATAAATGAAATCCCTTTGTAACAGATGAGTTTTCTCCGAAACCTGATACTTCGAAAGAGATTGTCCATTTTGTACAGAAGCTCATCCAGTTTTTGCCTAACCCTCTCAACTTTTTAGAACATGCTATGTGGTGAAATGATGATACCATGCCAACTTTCAAATTTTCAGTTTTGAAGTGCTTTTCAATTTCAGGGTCATTTAGCTCAAAAAAATCAGAAATGCATGAAAAAACCAAATGATGTCAGAAAGGGTTGAAAATTGATGATGTGGCTTTGAAAGGTGCATTTTGAACACAAAAAGTCTGAGTTCAAATAAGTTCAAAAATGAAATCCCTTTGTAACAGATGAGTTTTCGTCCGAAACCCTGATACTTCGAAAGAGATTGTCCATTTTGTACAACGAATGCATCCAGTTTTTGCCGTAACCCTCTCAACTTTTAGAACATGCTTAGTGGGTGAAATGATGATACCATGCCAACTTTCAACATTTTCAGAGTTTTTGAAGTGCTTTTCAATTCGGGTCATTTATGTCCTTGTTTTTGTTTTTTTTTTTTCTTTTCTTTTGCTCAAAAAAATCAGTAAATCATGATGAAAAATACCAAATGAGTCAGAAAGGGTTGAAAATTGAGAGTGGCTTTGAAAGGTGCATTTTGAACACCAAAAAAGTCTGGAGTTCAAATAAGTTAAATAATGAAATCCCTTGTAACAGTGAGTTTTGTCCGAAACCCTGATACTTCGAAAGAGATTGTCCATTTGTACACGAAGTGCATCCAGTTTTGCTGTAACCCTCTCAACTTTTTAGAACATGCTATGTGGGTGAAATGATGTACCATGCCAACTTTCAAATTTTCAGAGTTCTTTGAAGTGCTTTTCAATTTCAGGGTCATTTAGCTCAAAAAAATCAGAAATGCATGAAAAATACCAAATGAGTCAGAAAGGGTTGAAAATTGATGATGTGGCTTTAATGGTGCATTTTGACACACAAAAAGTTGAGTTCAAATAAGTTCAAATAAATGAAATCCCTTTGTAACGATGAGTTTTCGTCGAAACCCTGATACTTCGAAGAGATTGTCCATTTTGTACACGAAGTGCATCCAGTTTTTTGCCTTAACCCTCTCAACTTTTTAGAACATGCTATGTGGGTAAATGATGATACCATGCCAACTTTCAAATTTCAGAGTCATTTGAGTGCTTTTCAATTTCAGGGTCATTTAGCTCAAAAAAATCAAAAGCATGAAAAATACCAAATGAGTCAAAAGGGTTGAAAATTGATGATGTGGCTTTGAAAGGGCATTTTGAACACACAAAAAGTCTGGAGTTCAATAAGTTCAAATAAATGAAATCCCTTTGTAACAGATGAGTTTTCGTCAAACCCTGATACTTCGAAAGAGATTGTCCATTTTGTACACGAAGTGCATCCAGTTTTTGCCTTAACCCTCTCAACTTTTTAGAACATGCTATGTGGGTAAATGAAGAGATACCATGCAACTTTCAAATTTTCAGAGTTCATTTGAAGTGCTTTTCAATTTCAGGGTCTTTAGCTCAAAAAATCAGTAAATGCATGAAAATACCAAATGATGTCAGAAGGGTTGAAAATTGATGATGTGGGTGAAGGTGCATTTTGACACACCAAAAAGTCTGAGTTCAAATAAGTTCATAAATGAAATCCCTTGTAACAGATGAGTTTTCGTCCGAAACCCTGATACTCGAAAGAGATTGTCCATTTTGTACACAAGTGCATCCAGTTTTTGCCTTAACCCTCTCAACTTTTAGAACATGCTATGTGGGTGAAATGATGATACCATGCCAACTTTCAACATTTTCAGAGTTCATGAAGTGTTTTCAATTTCAGGGTCATTAGCCAAAAAAACAAAGTAAATGCATGAAAAATACCAAATGAGTCAGAAAGGGTTGAAAATTGATGAGTGGCTTTAATGGTGCATTTTGAACACACAAAAGTCTGAGTTCAAATAAGTTCAAATAAATGAAATCCCTTTGAACAGATGAGTTTTCGTCCGAAACCCTGATACTTCGAAAGAGATTGTCCATTTGTACCGAAGTGCATCAGTTTTTGCCTGAAAAATACCAAATGTAGTCAGAAAGGGTTGAAAATTGATGACGTGGCTTTCAATGGTGCATTTTGAACACACAAAAAGTCTGGAGTTCATATAAGTTCAAATAAATGAAATCCCTTTGAAACAGATGAGTTTTCGTCCGAAACCCTGATACTTCGAAAGAGATTGTCCATTTTGTACACGAAGTGCATCCAGTTTTTGCCGTAACCCTCTCAACATTTTAGAACATGCTATGTGTGGGTGAAATGATGATACCATGCCAACTTTCAACCTTTTCAGAGTTCATTTGAAGTGCTTTTAAATTTCAGGGTCATTTAGCTCAAAAAAATCAGTAAATGCATGAAAAGTACCAAATGAAGTCAGAAAGGGTTGAAAATTGATGATGTGGCTTTGAATGGTGCATTTTGAACACACAAAAAGTCTGGAGTTCAAATAAGTTCAAATAAATGAAATCCCGTTGTAACAGATGAGTTTTGGTCCGAAACCGTCATACTTCGAAAGAGATTGTCCATTTTGTACACGAAGTGCATCCAGTTTTTGCCGTAACCCTCTCAACTTTTTGGAACATGCTATGTGGGTGAAATGATGATACCATGCCAACTTTCAACCTTTTCAGAGTTCATTTTAAGTACTTTTCAATTTCAGGGTCATTTAGCTAAAAAAAAATCAGTAAATGCATGAAAAATACCAAATGAAGTCGAAAAGGGTTGAAAATTAATGATGTGGCTTTGAATAGTGCATTTTGAACACAAAAAGTCTGGAGTTCAAATAAGTTCAAATAAATGAAATCCCTTTGTAACAGATGAGTTTTCGTCCGAAACCCTGATGCTTCGAAAGAGATTGTCCATTTTGTACAAGAAGCCCATCCAGTTTTTGCCTTAACCCTCTCAACTTTCTATAACATGCTATGTGGGTAAAATGATGATACCATGCCAACTTTCAACATTTTCAGAGTTCGTTTGAAGTGCTTTTCAATTTTAGGGTCATTTAGCTCAAAAAAATCAGTAAATGCATGAAAAATACCAAATGTAGTCAGAAAGGGTTGAAAATTGATAATGTGGCTTTGAATGGTGCATTTTGAACACACAAAAATTCTAGAGTTCAAATATGTTCAAATAAATGAAATCCCTTTGTAACAGATGAGTTTTCGTCCGAAACCCTGATACTTCGAAAGAGATTGTCCATTTTGTACACGAAGTGCATCCAATTTTTGCCTTAACCCTCTCAACTTATTGGAACATGCTATGTGGGTGAAATGATGATACCATGCCAACTTTCAACCTTTTCAGAGTTCATTTTAAGTACTTTTCAATTTCAGGGTCATTTAGCTCAAAAAAATCAGTAAATGCATGAAAAATACCAAATGAAGTCGAAAAGGGTTGAAAATTAATGATGTGGCTTTGAATAGTGCATTTTGAACACACAAAAAGTCTGGAGTTCAAATATGTTCAAATAAATGAAATCCCTTTGTAACAGATGAGTATTCGTCCGAAACCCTGATGCTTCGAAAGAGATTGTCCATTTTGTACACGAAGCCCATCCAGTTTTTGCCTTAACCCTGTCAACTTTCTATAACATGCTATGTGGGTGAAATAATGATACCATGCAAACTTTCAACATTTTCAGAGTTCGTTTGAAGTGCTTTTGAATTTTAGGGTCGTTTAGATCAAAAAAATCAGTAAATTCATGAAAAATACCAAATGTAGTCAGAAAGGGTTGAAATTTGATAATGTGGCTTTGAATGGTGCATTTTGAACACACAAAAAGCCTAGAGTTCAAATAAGTTCAAATAAATGAAATCCCTTTGTAACAGATGAGTTTTCGTCCGAAACCCTGATACTTTGAAAGAGATTGTCCATTTTGTACACGAAGTTCATCCAGTTTTGGCCTTAACCCTGTCAACTTTTTAGAACATGCTATGTGGTTGAAATGTTGATACCATGCCAACTTTCAACATTTTCAGAGTTCATTTGAAGTGCTTTTCAATTTCGGGGTCATTTAACTCAAACAAATAAGTAAATGCATGAAAAATACCAAATGTAGTAAGAAAGGGTTGAAAATTGATGATGTGGCTTTCAATGGTGCATTTTGAACACACAAAAATTCTGGAGTTCAAATAAATGAAATCCCTTTGTAACACTTGAGTTTTCGTCTGAAACCCTGATACTTCGAAAGAGATTGTCCATTTTGTACCCGAAGTGCATCTAGTTTTTGCCGTAACCCTCTCAACTTTTTAGAACATGCTATGTGGGTGAAATGATGATACCATGCCAACTTTAAACCTTTTCAGAGTTCATTTTAAGTACATTTCAATTTCAGGGTCATTTAGCTAAAAAAATCAGTAAATGCATGAAAAATAACAAATGAAGTCACAAAGGGTTGAAAATTGATGATGTGCTCAAAAAAATCAGTAAATGCATGAAAAATACCAAGTGAAGTCGAAAAGGGTTGAAAATTGATGATGTGGCTTTGAATAGTGCATTTTGAACACACAAAAAGTCTGGAGTTCAAATAAGTTCAAATAAATGAAATCCCTTTGTAACAGATGAGTTTTCATTCGAAACCTTGTTACTTCGAAAGAGATTGTTCATTTTGTACATGAAGCTAATCCAGTTTTTGCCTTAACCCTCTCAACTTTTTAGAACATGCTATGTGGGTGAAATGATGATACCATGCCAACTTTCAACATTTTCAGAGTTGGTTTGAAGTGCTTTTCAATTTCAGGGTCATTTAGCTCAAAAAAATCAGTAAATGCATGAAAAACACCAAATGATGTCAGAAAGGGTTGAAAATTGATGATGTGGCTTTGAAAGGTACATTTTGAACACACAAAAAGTCTAGAGTTCAAATAAGTTCTAATAAAAGAAATCCCTTTGTAACAGATGAGTTTTCGTCCGAAACCCTGATACTTCGAAAGAGATTGTCCATTTTGTACAAGAATTGCATCCAGTTTTTGCCTTAACCCTCTCAACTTTTTAGAACATGCTATGTGGGTGAAATGATGATACCATGCCAACTTTCAACATTTTCAGAGTTTGTTTGAAGTGCTTTTCAATTTCAGGGTCATTTAGCTCAAAAAAATCAGTAAATGCATGAAAAATACCAAATGTAGTCAGAAAGGGTTGAAAATTGATGACGTGGCTTTGAATGGTGCATTTTGAACACCAAAAAAGTCTGGAGTTCAAATAATTGAAATCCCTTTGTAACAGTTGAGTTTTCGGCCGAAACCCTGATACATCAAAAGAGATTGTCCATTTTGTACACGAAGTGCATCCAGTTTTCGCTGTAACCCTCTCAACTTTTTAGAACATGCTATGTGGGTGAAATGATGGTACCATGCCAACTTTCAACATTTTCAGAGTTCGTTTGAAGTGCTTTTCAATTTCCGGGTCATTTAGCTCAAAAAAAATCAGCAAATGCATGAAAAATACCAAATGTAGTCAGAAAGGGTTGAAAATTGATGATGTGGCTTTCAATGGTGCATTTTGAACACACAAAAAGTCTAGAGTTCAAATAAGTTCAAATAAATGAAATCCCTTTGTAACAGATGAGTTTTCGTCTGAAACCCTGATACTTCGAACGAGATTGTCCATTTTGTACACGAAGTGCATCCAGTTTTTTCCTTAACCCTCTCAACTTTTTAGAACATGTATGTGGGGGTAAATGATGATACCATGCCAACTTTCAAAATTTCAGAGTCATTTGAGTGCTTTTCAATTTCAGGGTCATTTAGCTCAAAAAAATCAGAAATGCATGAAAAATACCAAATGAGTCAAAAGGGTTGAAAATTGATGATGTGGCTTTGAAGGGCATTTGAACACACAAAAAGTCTGGAGTCAATAAGTTCAAATAAATGAAATCCTTGTAACAGATGAGTTTTCGTCAAACCCTGATACTTCGAAAGAGATTGTCCATTTTGTACACGAAGTGCATCCAGTTTTTGCCTTAACCCTCTCAACTTTTTAGAACATGCTATGTGGGAAATGAGATACATGCAACTTTCAAATTTTCAGAGTCATTTGAAGTGCTTTTCAATTTCAGGGTCCTTTAGCTCAAAAAATCAGTAAATGCATGAAAATACCAAATGAGTCAGAAGGGTTGAAAATTGATGATGTGGGTGAAGGTGCATTTTGAACACACAAAAAGTCTGAGTTCAAATAAGTTCATAAATGAAATCCCTTGTAACAGATGAGTTTTCGTCCGAAACCTGATACCGAAAGAGATTGTCCATTTTGTACACGAAGTGCATCCAGTTTTTGCCTAACCCTCTCAACTTTTAGAACATGCTATGTGGGTGAAATGATGATACCATGCCAACTTTCAACTTTTCAGAGTTCATGAAGTGTTTTCAATTTCAGGGTCATTAGCCAAAAAAATCAAGTAAATGCATGAAAAATACCAAATGTAGTCAGAAAGGGTTGAAAATTGATGAGTGGCTTTAATGGTGCATTTTGAACACACAAAAGTCTGAGTTCAAATAAGTTCAAAAAATGAAATCCCTTTGAACAGATGAGTTTTCCCGAAACCCTGATACTTCGAAAGGATTGTCCATTTTGTACCGAAGTGCATCCAGTTTTTGCCGTAACCCTCTCAACTTTTAGAAATGCTATGTGGGTGAAATGATGATACCATGCCACTTTCAACCTTTTCAGAGTTCATTTGAGTGCTCTAATTTCAGGGTCATTTAGCTCAAAAAAATCAGTAAAGATGATGAAAAATACCAAATGAAGTCAGAAAGGTGTGAAAATTGATGATGTGGCTTTAATGGGCATTTGTTTAAACACAAAAAGGTCTGGAATTCAAATAAGTTCAAATAAATGAAATCCCTTGTAACAGATGAGTTTTCGTCCGAAACCTATAATTCGAAAGAGATTCCATTTTGTACAGAAGTGCATCCAGTTTTTGCGTAACCCTTCAACTTTTGGAACATGCTATGTGGGGTGAAATGATGATACCATGCCAATTTCAACCTTTTCAGAGTTCATTTAAGTCTTTTCAATTTTAGGGTCATTTAGTCAAAAAAAATCAGTAATGCAATGAAAAATACCAATGAAGTCGAAAAGGGTTGAAAATGATGATGTGGTCTTGAATGTGCATTTTGAACACACAAAAAGTCTGGAGTTCAAATAAGTTCAAATAAATGAAATCCCTTGTAACAGATGGTTTTCGTCCGAAACCCTGATACTTCGAAAGAGATGTCCATTTTGTACAGAAGTGCATCCAGTTTTTGTCGTAACCCTCAACTTTTAGAAAATGTATGTTGGTGAAATGATGATACCATGCAACTTTCAACCTTTTCAAAGTTCATTTAAGTCTTTCAATTTCAGGGTTCATTAGCTAAAAAAAATCGTAAATGCATGAAAAATACCAAATAAGTCAGAAAGGGTTGAAAATTGATGATGTGGCTTGAATGTGCATTTTGAACACACAAAAAGTCTGGAGTTCAAATAAGTTCAAATAAATGAAATCCCTTGTAACAATGAGTTTTCGTCCGAAACCCTGATACTTCGAAAGAGATTGTTCATTTTGTACACGAAGTGCTCCAGTTTTGCCTTAACCCTCTCAACTTTTTATAGAATGCTATGTGGGTGAAATGATGATACCATGCCAACTTTAACATTTCAGAGTTTGTTTGAAGTGCTTTTCAATTCAGGGTCATTTAGCTCAAAAAAATCAGTAAATGCATGAAAAATACCAATGAAGTCAGAAAGGGTTGAAAATTGATGGTGGCTTTGAATGGTGCATTGAACACACAAAAAGTCTGGAGTTCAAATAAGTTCAAATAAATGAAATCCCTTTGTAACAGATGAGTTTTCGTCCGAAACCTGATACTCGAAAAGAGATTGTCCATTTTGTACAGAAGTGCATCCGTTTTTGCTAACCCTCTCAATTTTAAACATGCTATGTGGGTGAAATGATGGTACCATGCCAACTTTCAACATTTTCAGACTTCGTTTGAAGTGCTTTTCAATTTCCGGGTCATTTAGCTCAAAAAAATCAGCAAATGCATGAAAAATACCAAATGTAGTCAGAAAGGGTTGAAAATTGATGACATGGCTTTGAATGGTGCATTTTGAACACCAAAAAAGTCTGGAGTTTAAATAATTGAAATCCCTTTGTAACAGTTGAGTTTTCGGCCGATACCCTGATACATCAAAAGAGATTGTCCATTTTGTACACGAAGTGCATCCAGTTTTTGCTGTAACCCTCTCAACTTTTTAGAACATGCTATGTGGGTGAAATGATGGTATCATGCCAACTTTCAACATTTTCAGAGTTCGTTTGAAGTGCTTTTCAATTTCCGGGTCATTTAGCTCAAAAAAAATCAGCAAATGCATGAAAAATACCAAATGTAGTCAGAAAGGGTTGAAAATTGATGATGTGGCTTTCAATGGTGCATTTTGAACACACAAAAAGTCTAGAGTTCAAATAAGTTCAAATAAATGAAATCCCTTTGTAACAAATGAGTTTTCGTCTGAAACCCTGATACTTCGAAAGAGATTGTCCATTTTGTACACGAAGTGCATCCAGTTTTTGCCTTAACCCTCTCAACTTTTTAGAACATGCTATGTGGGTAAAATGAAGATACCATGCCAACTTTCAAAATTTTCAGAGCTCATTTGAAGTGCTTTTCAATTTCAGGGTCATTTAGCTCAAAAAAATCAGTAAATGCATGAAAAATACCAAATGATGTCAGAAAGGGTTGAAAATTGATGATGTGGCTTTGAAAGGTGCATTTTGAACACACAAAAAGTCTAGAGTTCAAATAAGTTCTAATAAATGAAATCCCTTTGTAACAGATGAGTTTTCGTCCGAAACCTTGATACTTCGAAAGAGATTGTCCATTTTGTACGACAAGTGCATCCAGTTTTTGCCTTAACCGTCTCAACTCTTTAGAACATGCTATGTGGGTGAAATGATGATACCATGCCAACTTTCAACATTTTTAGAGTTCATTTGAAGTGCTTTTCAATTTCAGGGTCACTTAGCGCAAAAAAATAAGTAAATGCATGAAAAATACCAAATGTAGTCAGAAAGGGTTGAAAATTGATGACGTGGCTTTCAATGGTGCATTTTGAACACACAAAAAGTCTGGAGTTCAAATAAGTTCAAATAAATGAAATCCCTTTGAAACAGATGAGTTTTCGTCCGAAACCCTGATACTTCGAAGGAGATTGTCCATTTTGTACACGAAGTGCATCCAGTTTTTGCCGTAACCCTCTCAACATTTTAGAACATGCTATGTGTGGGTGAAATGATGATACCATGCCAACTTTCAACCTTTTCAGAGTTCATTTGAAGTGCTTTTAAATTTCAGGGTCATTTAGCTCAAAAAAATCAGTAAATGCATGAAAAATACCAAATGAAGTCAGAAAGGGTTGAAAATTGATGATGTGGCTTTAAATTTTGCATTTTAAATACACAAAAAGTCTGGAATTCAAATAAGTTCAAATAAATGAAATCCCGTTGTAACAGATGAGTTTTCGTCCGAAACCCTCATACTTCGAAAGAGATTGTCCATTTTGTACATGAAGTGCATCCAGTTTTTGCCGTAACCCTCTCAACTTATTGGAACATGCTATGTGGGTGAAATGATGATACCATGCCAACTTTCAACCTTTTCAGAGTTCATTGTAAGTACTTTTCAATTTTAGGGTCATTTAGCTCAAAAAAATCAGTAAATGCATGAAAAATACCAAATGAAGTCGAAAAGGGTTGAAAATTGATGATGTGGTTCTTAATAGTGCATTTTGAACACACAAAAAGTCTGGAGTTCAAATAAGTTCAAATAAATGAAATCCCTTTGTAACAGATGAGTTTTCGTCCGAAACCCTGATACTTCGAAAGAGATTGTCCATTTTGTACACGGAGTGCATCCAGTTTTTGTCGTAACCCTCTCAACTTTTTAGAACATGATATGTTGGTGAAATGATGATACCATGCTAACTTTCAACCTTTTCAAAGTTCATTTTAAGTACATTTCAATTTCAGGGTCATTTAGCTAAAAAAAAATCAGTAAATGCATGAAAAATACCAAATAAAGTCAGAAAGGGTTGAAAATTGATGATGTGGCTTTGAATAGTGCATTTTGAACACACAAAAAGTCTGGAGTTCAAATAAGTTCAAATAAATGAAATCCCTATGTAACAGATGAGTTTTCGTCCGAAACCCTGATACTTCGAAAGAGATTGTTCATTTTGTACACGAAGCGCGTCCAGTTTTTGCCTTAACCCTCTCAACTTTTTAGAACATGCTATGTGGGTGAAATGATGATACCATGCCAACTTTCAACATTTTCAGAGTTTGTTTGAAGTGCTTTTCAATTTCAGCGTCATTTAGCTCAAAAAAATCAGTAAATGCATGAAAAATACCAAATGTAGTCAGAAAGGGTTGAAAATTGATGACGTGGCTTTGAATGGTGCATTTTGAACACCAAAAAAGTTTGGAGTTCAAATAAGTTCAAATAAATGAAATCCCTTTGTAACAGATGAGTTTTCGGCCGAAACACTGATACATCAAAAGAGATTGTCCATTTTGTACACGAAGTGCATCAAGTTTTTGCCGTAACCCTTTCAACATTTTAGAACATGCTATGTGTGGGTGAAATGATGATACCATGCCAACTTTCAACCTTTTCAGAGTTCATTTGAAGTGCTTTTAAATTTCAGGGTCATTTAGCTCAAAAAAATCAGTAAATGCATGAAAAATACCAAATGAAGTCAGAAAGGGTTGAAAATTGATGATGTGGCTTTGAATGGGGCATTTTGAACACACAAAAAGTCTGGAGTTCAAATAAGTTCAAATAAATGAAATCCCGTTGTAACAGATGAGTTTTGGTCCGAAACCGTCATACTTCGAAAGAGATTGTCCATTTTGTACACGAAGTGCATCCAGTTTTTGCCGTAACCCTCTCAACTTTTTGGAACATGCTATGTGGGTGAAATTATGATACCATGCCAACTTTCAACCTTTTCAGAGTTCATTTTAAGTACTTTTCAATTTCAGGGTCATTTAGCTCAAAAAAAATCAGTAAATGCATGAAAAATACCAAATGAAGTCGAAAAGGGTTGAAAATTAATGATGTGGCTTTGAATAGTGCATTTTGAACACACAAAAAGTCTGGAGTTCAAATAAGTTCAAATAAATGAAATCCCTTTGTAACAGATGAGTTTTCGTCCGAAACCCTGATGCTTCGAAAGAGATTGTCCATTTTGTACAAGAAGCCCATCCAGTTTTTGCCTTAACCCTCTCAACTTTCTATAACATGCTATGTGGGTAAAATGATGATACCATGCCAACTTTCAACATTTTCAGAGTTCGTTTGAAGTGCTTTTCAATTTTAGGGTCATTTAGCTCAAAAAAAATCAGTAAATGCATGAAAAATACCAAATGTAGTCAGAAAGAGTTCAAATAAGTTCTAATAAATGAAATCCCTTTGTAACAGATGAGTTTTCGTCCGAAACCTTGATACTTCGAAAGAGATTGTCCATTTTGTACGACAAGTGCATCCAGTTTTTGCCTTAACCCTCTCAACTTTTTAAAACATGCTATGTGGGTGAAATGATGATACCATGCCAACTTTCAACATTTTCAGAGTTCGTTTGAAGTCCTTTTCAATTTCAGGGTCATTTAGTTCAAAAAAATCAGTAAATGCATGAAAAATACCAAATTTAGTCAGAAAGGGTTGAAAATTGATGATGTGGCTTTGAATTGTGCATTTTGAACACCAAGAAAGTCTGGAGTTCAAATAAGTTCAAATAAATGAAATCCCTTTGTAACAGATGAGTTTTCATCCGAAACACTGATACATCGAAACAGATTGTCCATTTTGTACACGAAGTGCATCCAGTTTTTGCCGTAACCCTCTCAACTTATTAGAACATGCTATGTGGGTGAAATGATGATACCATGCCAACTTTTAACCTTTTCAGAGTTCATTTGAAGTGCTTTTCAATTTCAGGGTCATTTAGCTCAAAAAAATCAGTAAATGCATGAAAAATACCAAATGTAGTCAAAAAGGGTTGAAAATTGATGGTGTGACTTTGAATGGTGCATTTTGAACACACAAAAAGTCTGAGTTCAAATAAGTTCAAATAAATGAAATCCCTTTGTACAAGATGAGTTTTCGTCGAAACCCTGATACTTCGAAAGAGATTGTCCATTTGTACACGAAGTGCATCCAGTTTTTGCGTAACCCTCTCAACTTTTTGAACATGCTATGTGGGTGAAATGATGATACCATGCCAACTTTCAACATTTTCAGAGTTCATTTGAAGTGCTTTTCAATTTCAGGGTCATTTAGCTCAAAAAATAAGTAAATGCATGAAAAAACCCATGAGTCAGAAAGGGTTGAAAATTGAGATGTGGCTTTAATGGTGCATTTGAACACACAAAAGTCGGAGTTCAAATAAGTTCAAATAATGAAATCCCTTTGTAACAGATGAGTTTTCGTCCGAAACCCTGATACTTCGAAGAGATTGTCCATTTTGTACAAGAAGCACATCATTTTTGCCTAACCTCTCAACTTTTTAGAACATGCTATGTGGGTGAAATGATGATACCATGCCAACTTTCAACACATTTTCAGAGTTCTGAAGTGCTTTTCAATTTCAGGGTCATTTAGCTAAAAAAAATCAGTAAATGCATGTAAATACCAAATGAGTCAAAAGGGTTGAAAATTGATGTGTGGCTTTGAATGGTGCATTTTGAACACACAAAAAGTCTGAGTTCAAATAAGTTCAAATAATGAAATCCCTTTCAAGATGAGTTTTCGTCCGAAACCCTGATACTTCGAAAGAGATGTCCATTTTGTACACGAAGTGCATCCAGTTTTTGCCGTAACCCTCTCAACTTTTTTGAACATGCTAGTGTGTGAAATGATGATACCATGCCAACTTTCAACTTTCAGAGTTCATTTGAAGGCTTTTCAATTTCAGGGTCATTTAACTCAAAAAATAAGTAAATGCATGAAAAATCAAATGAAGTCAGAAAGGGTTGAAAATTGAGATGTGGCTTTAATGGTGCATTTTGAACACAAAAAAGTCTGGAGTTCAAATAAGTTCAAATAATGAAATCCCTTTGTAACAGATGATTTTCGTCCGAAACCCTGATACTTCGAAAGAGATTGTTCATTTTGTACACGAATGCACATTCAATTTTTGCCTTAACCCTCTCAACTTTTTAGAACATGCTATGTGGGTGAAATGATGATACCATGCCAACCTTCAACATTTTCAGAGTTCTTTGAAGTGCTTTTCAATTTCAGGGTCATTAGTCAAAAAAATCAGTAAATGCATGAAAAATACCAAATAGTCAGAAAGGGTTGAAAATTGATGATTGGCTTGAATGGTGCATTTTGAACACCAAAAAGTCTGGAGTTCAAATAAGTTCAAATAAATGAAATCCCTTTGTAACAGATGAGTTTTGTCCGAAACCCTGATACTTCGAAGAAGATGTGCATTTTGTACAGGTGCATCCAGTTTTGCCGTAACCCTCTCAACTTTTAGAACATGCTATGTGGGTGAAATGATGATACCATGCCAACTTTCAACCTTTTCAGAGTTCATTTGAAGTGCTTTTCAATTTCAGGGTCATTTAGCTCAAAAAATCAGTAAATGATGAAAAATCCAAATGAAGTAGCAGAAAGGTGTTGAAAATTGATGATGTGGCTTTGAATGGTGCATTTTGAACACACAAAAAGTCTAGAGTTCAAATAAGTTCAAATAAATGAAATCCCTTTGTAACAGATGAGTTTTCGTCGAAACCCTGATACTTCGAAAGAGATTGTCCATTTTGTACAAGAATGCATCCAGTTTTGCCTTAACCCTCTCAACTTTTAGAACATGCTATGTGGGTGAAATGATGATACCTGCCAACTTTCAACTTTCAGAGTATTTGAAGTGCTTTTCAATTTCAGGGTCATTTAGCTCAAAAAAATCAGTAAATGATGAAAAATACCAAATGAAGTCAGAAAGGGTTGGAAAATTGATGATGTGGCTTTAATGGTGCATTTTGAACACACAAAAAGTTGGAGGTCAAATAAGTTCAAAAAATGAAATCCCTTTGTAACAGATGAGAGTTTCGTCCGAAACACTGATACTTCGAAGAGATTTCCATTTTGTACACAAGTGCAACCAGTTTTTGCCGTAACCTCTCAACTTTTAGAACATGCTATGTGGGTGAAATGATGATACCATGCCAACTTTCAACCTTTTCAAAGTTCATTTTAAGCTTTCAATTTCAGGGTCATTTAGCTCAAAAAATCAAAGTAAATGCATGAAAATACCAAATGAAGTCAGAAAGGGTTGAAAATTGATGATGTGGCTTTGAATGTGCATTTTGAACACACAAAAAGTCTGGAGTTCAAATAAGTTCAAATAAATGAAATCCCTTGTAACAGATGAGTTTTCGTTCGAAACCTGATACTTCGAAAGAGATTGTTCATTTTGTACACGAAGGCATCCAGTTTTTGCCTAACCCTCTCAACTTTTAGAACATGCTATGTGTGTGAAATGATGATACCATGCCAACTTTCTCATTTTCAGAGTTCTTTGAAGTCTTTTTAATTTCAGGTCATTTAGCTAAAAAAATCAGTAAATGCATGAAAAATACCAAATTGTCAGAAAGGGTTGAAAATTGATGATGTGCTTTGAATGGTGCATTTTGAACCACCAAAAAGTCTGGAGTTCAAATAAGTTCAAATAAATGAAATCCCTTTGTAACAAATGAGTTTCGTCCGAAACCCTGATATTTCAAAGAGATTGTCCATTTTGTACAGAAGTGCATCCAGTTTTTGCGTAACCCTCTCAACTTTAGACAGCTATGTGGGTGAAATGATATACCATGCCAACTTTCAACTTTTCAGAGTTCATTTGAAGTGCTTTTCAATTTCAGGTCTATTTAGCTCAAAAAAATCAGTAAATGCATGAAAAATACCAATGAAGTCAGAAAGGGTTAAATTGAGATTGTGGCTTTGAATGTGCATTTTGAAACACACAAAAGTCTGGAGTTCAAATAGTTTCAAATAATAAATCCCTTTGTAACAGATGAGTTTTCGTCCGAAACCTGATACTTCGAAAGAGATTGTCCATTTTGTACACGAAGTGCATCCAGTTTTTGCCTAACCTCTCAACTTTTTAGAACATGCTATGTGGGTGATGAAATTGATACCATGCCAACTTTCAAACATTTTCAGAGTTCTTTGAGAGTCTTTTCAATTCAGGGTCATTTAGCTCAAAAAAATCAGTAAATGCATGAAAAATACCAAATTAGTCAGAAGAAAGGTTGAAAATTGATGTGGCTTTGAATGGTGCATTTTGAAAACCAAAAAAGTCTGGAGTTCAAATAAGTTCAAATAAATGAATCCTTTGTAACAGATGAGTTTTTGTCCGAAACCCTGATACTCGAAAGAGATTGTCCATTTGACCAGAAGTGCATCCAGTTTTGCCGTAACCCTCTCAACTTTTAGAACATGCTATGTGGTGTGAAATGATGATACCATGCCAACTTCAACCTTTTCAGAGTGTCATTTGAAGTGCTTTTCAATTTCAGGGTCATTTAGCTCAAAAAAATCAGTAAATGCATGAAAAATCCAAATGAAGTCAGAAAGGTGTGTGAAAATTGATGATGTGGCTTTGAATGTGCATTTTGAACACACAAAAAGTCTGAGTTCAATAAGTTCAAATAAATGAAATCCCTTTGTAACAGATGAGTTTTGTCCGAAACCCGTGATCTTCGAAAGAGATTGTCCATTTTGTACACGAAGTTCATCCAGTTTTTGCCTAACTCTCAACTTTTAGGACATGCTATGTGGGTGAAATGATGATACCATGCCAACTTTCAACATTTTCAGAGTTCATTTGAAGTGCTTTTCAATTTCAGGGTCATTTAGCTCAAAAAAATCAGTAAATGATGAAAAATACCAAATGTAGTCAGAAAGGGTTGAAAATTGATGATGTGGCTTTAGGTGCATTTTGAACACACAAAAAGTCTGGAGTTCAAATTAAAATGAATCCCTTTGTAACAGATGAGTTTTCGTCCGAAACCCTGATACTTCGAAAGAGATTGTCCATTTTGTACACAAGTGCATCCAGTTTTTGCCGTAACCTCTCAACTTTAGAACATGCTAGTGGGTGAAATGATGATACCATGCAAATTTCAACCTTTTCAGAGTTCATTTTAATATTTTCAATTTCAGGGTCATTTAGCTCAAAAAAAAACAGTAAATGCATGAAAAATACCAAATGAAGTCAGAAAGGGTTGAAAATTGATGATGTGGCTTGAATGTGCATTTTGAACACAAAAAATCTGGAGTTCAAATAAGTTCAAATAAATGAAATCCCTTTGTAACAGATGAGTTTTCGTTCGAAACCTGATACTTCGAAAGAGATTGTCATTTTGTACACGAAGGCATCCAGTTTTTGCCTTAACCCTCTCAACTTTTAGAACATGCTATGTGGGTGAAATGATGAACCATGCCAACTTTCCATTTTCAGAGTTCTTTGAAGTCTTTTCAATTTCAGGGTCATTTAGCTAAAAAAATCAGTAAATGCATGAAAAATACCAAATGGTCAGAAAGGGTTGAAAATTGATGATGTGCTTTGAATGGTGCATTTTAACACACAAAAAAGTCTGAGTTCAAATAAGTTCAAATAATGAAATCCCTTTGTAACAGAATGAGTTTTCTCCGAAACCCTGATACTTCGAAAAGAGATTGTCCATTTTGTACACGAAGTGCATCAGTTTTTGCCTAACCCTCTCACCTTTTAGAACATGCTATGTGGGTGAAATGATGATCCATGCCAACTTTCAACACTTTCAGAGTTCATTTGAAGTGCTTTTCAATTTCAGGTCATTTAGCTCAAAAAAATCAGTAAATGCATGAAAATACCAAATAATGAAGTCAGAAAGGGTTGAAAATGATGATGTGGCTTTGAATGGTGCATTTGAACAAACAAAAAGTCTGAGTCAAATAAGTTAAATAAATGAAATCCCTTTGTAACAGATGAGTTTTCGTCAAACCCTGATACTTTGAAAGAGATTCCATTTTGTACACGAAGTGCATCCAGTTTTTGCCTTAACCTCTCAACTTTTAGAACATGCTATGTGGGTGAAAATTGATACCATGCCAACTTTCAACTTTTCAGAGTTCATTTGAAGTGCTTTCAATTTCAGGGTCATTTAGTCAAAAAAAATCAGTAAAGCATGAAAAATACCAAATTAGTCAGAAAGGGTTGAAAATTGATGATGTGGCTTTGAATGGTGCATTTTGAACACCAAAAAAAGTCTGGAGTTCAAATAAGTTCAAATAAATGAAATCCTTTGTAACAGATGAGTTTACCCTTCAATTGGTTAACCCTTTAGATTTAGAACATCTATGTTGGGTAATGATGATACCATGCAACTTTCCATTTTCAAGAGTTCGTTTGAAGTACTTTTCAGTAATTCAGGCTTATTTAGCTTAAAACAAAAATCAGTAAATGCATGAAAAAATACCAAATTGTCAGAAAGGGTTGAAAATTGATGATGTGCTTTGGAATGGTGCATTTTGAACCACCAAAAAGTCTGGAGTTCAAATAAGTTCAAATAAATGAAATCCCTTGTAACAAATGAGTTTCGTCCGAAACCCGATATATATCAAAGAGATTGTCCATTTTGTACATGAAGTGCTCCAGTTTTTGCGTAACCTCTCAACTTATTAGAACGCTTTGGGTGAAATGATTTACCCATGTTTTTGTCCGAAACCCTGATACTTCGAAAGAGATTGTCCATTTTGTACACGAAGTGCATCCAGTTTTTGCGTTAACCCTCTCAACTTTTTTGAACATGCTATGTGGGTGAAATGATGATACCGTGCCAACTTTCAACATTTTCAGAGTTCATTTGAAGTGCTTTTCAATTTCAGGGTCATTTAACTCAAACAAATAAGTAAATGCATGAAAAATACCAAATGTAGTCAGAAAGGGTTGAAAATTGACGATGTGGCTTTCAATGGTGCATTTTGAACACACAAAAAGTCTGGAGTTCAAATAAGTTCAAATAGATGAAATCCCTTTGTAACAGATGAGTTTTCGTCCGAAACCCTGATACTTCGAACGAGATTGTCCATTTTGTACACGAAGCACATTCAATTTTTGCCTTAACCCTCTTAACTTTTTAGAACATGCTATGTGGGTGAAATGATGATACCATGCCAACTTTCAACATTTTCAGAGTTCGTTTGAAGTGCTTTTCAATTTCAGGGTCATTTAGCTCAAAAAAATCAGTAAATGCATGAAAAATACCAAATGTAGTCAAAAAGGGTTGAAAATTGATGGTGTGACTTTGAATGGTGCATTTTGAACACACAAAAAGTCTAGAGTTCAAATAAGTTCAAATAAATGAAATCCCTTTGTCACAGATGAGTTTTCGTCCGAAACCCTGATACTTCTAAAGAGATTGTCCATTTTGTACACGAAGTGCATCCAGTTTTTGCGTTAACCCTCTCAACTTTTTTGAACATGCTATGTGTGTGAAATGATGATACCGTGCCAACTTTCAACATTTTCAGAGTTCATTTGAAGTGCTTTTCAATTTCAGGGTCATTTAACTCAAACAAATAAGTAAATGCATGAAAAATGCCAAATGTAGTCAGAAAGGGTTGAAAATTGACGATGTGGCTTTCAATGGTGCATTTTGAACACAAAAAAAGTCTGGAGTTCAAATAAGTTCAAATAGATGAAATCCCTTTGTAACAGATGAATTTTCGTCCGAAACCCTGATACTTCGAACGAGATTGTTCATTTTGTACACGAAGCACATTCAATTTTTGCCTTAACCCTCTTAACTTTTTAGAACATGCTATGTGGGTGAAATGATGATACCATGCCAACTTTCAACATTTTCAGAGTTCGTTTGAAGTACTTTTCAATTTCAGGGTCATTTAGTTCAAAAAAATCAGTAAATGCATGAAAAATACCAAATTTAGTCAGAAAGGGTTGAAAATTGATGATATGGCTTGGAATGGTGCATTTTGAACACCAAAAAAGTCTGGAGTTCAAATAAGTTCAAATAAATGAAATCCCTTTGTAACAGATGAGTTTTTGTCCGAAACCCTGATATATCGAAAGAGATTGTCCATTTTGTACATGAAGTGCATCCAGTTTTTGCCGTAACCCTCTCAACTTATTAGAACATGCTATGTGGGTGAAATGATGATACCATGCCAACTTTCAACCTTTTCAGAGTTTAGTTTCATTTTGAAGTGCTTTTCAATTTCAGGGTCATTTAGCTCAAAAAATCAGTAAATGATGAAAAATACCAAATGAAGTCAGAAAGGGTTGAAATTGATGATGTGGCTTTGAATGGTGCATTTTGAACACACAAAAAGTCTAGATTCAAATAAGTTCAAATAAATGAATCCCTTTGTAACAGATGAGTTTTCGTCCGAAACCCTGATACTTCGAAAGAGATTGTCCATTTTGTACACGAATTGCATCCAGTTTTTGCCTAACCATCTCAACTTTTTAGAACATGCTATTGGGTGAAATGATGATACCATGCCAACTTTCAACTTTTCAGAGTTATTTAAGTGCTTTTCAATTTCAGGGTCATTTAGCTCAAAAATCAGTAAATGAATGAAAAATACCAAATAAGTCAGAAAGGGTTGAAAATTGATGATGTGCTTTCAATGGGTGCATTTTGAACACACAAAAAGTCTGGAGTTCAAATAAGTTCAAATAAATGAAATCCCTTTGTAACAGATGAGTTTTCGTCCGAAACCCTGATACTTCGAAAGAGATTTCCATTTTGTACACTAAGTGCATCCAGTTTTTGCCGTAACCCTCTCAACTTTGTAGAACATGCTATGTGGGTGAAATGTGATACCATGCCAACTTCAACCTTTTCAAAGTTCATTTAAGTACTTTCAATTTCAGGGTCATTTAGCTCAAAAAAATCAGTAAATGCATGAAAATACACAATGAAGTCAGAAAGGGTTGAAAATTGATGATGTGGCTTTGAATGTGCATTTTGAACACACAAAAAGTCTGGAGTTCAATAAGTTCAAATAATGAAATCTCTATGTAACAGATGAGTTTTCGTTCGAAACCTGATACTTCGAAAGAGATTGTTCATTTTGTACACGAAGCGCATCCAGTTTTTGCCTTAACCCTCTCAACTTGTTTGAAACATCTATGTGGTGAAATGATGATCCATGCCAACTTTCATCATTTTTCAAGTTCTTTGAAGTACTTTTCAATTTGGTCATTAGCTAAAAAAATCAGTAAATGCATGAAAAATACCAAATTGTCAGAAAGGGTTGAAAATTGATGATGTGCTTTGAATGGTGCATTTTGAAACACAAAAAGTCTGGAGTTCAAATAAGTTCAAATATGAAATCCCTTTGTAACAAATGAGTTTTCGTCCGAAACCCTGATACTTCAAAAGAGATTGTCCATTTTGTACAGAAGTGCATCCAGTTTTTGCCGTAACCCTCTCAACTTTTAGAAACATGCTATGTGGGTGAAATGATGATACCATGCCAACTTTCAACCTTTCAGAGTTCATTTGAAGTGCTTTTCAATTTCAGGTTCATTTAGCTCAAAACATTAAATCCATGAAAAATACAATGAATAGTCAGA
>CM022297.1:538403131-538414869 GCA_011799875.1 Thinopyrum elongatum
CCGAAGTGAGTCTAGTACCGAAAATTGTTTTACTAACTTGGCTGGTGGCTTAGGGCCCACGTCGCCAATTGGGTGGATAGGATTCTTGATCCTCATCTTTACCTGGGTACTCTGGACCTCGTTCTTTCGGGTTAACTAAAGTTTAATAACGCCGACACTTAGGATCTCGAATTCTCGTCGGACCCGAAGAGCGGTATATCTGTGCGTTCCCTGACATGGATCGATTAGTCTGATAATCATGTCCTTGCCAGTGTTTGGTTACCTTTCTTCGAGATCGGTATACTTCTCCTTTTTGGACCAATCATGAGTTCCTCTGTTTAGATGATCGTCTGTTACACCAACCCATGCGACGCAGCTACCAGCTGTTCGAAGAAGGGATACATCCAGAGAATTCTTTATCGACTGGAAGATGTCAATCCGTTACATACCCCAGTTACTTCTCCTCCAGATAACCGTCAAAGACTTCGTGAGTTATTGTGATGCATCCCGTGAAGGATAGGCTGTGTCCTAATGCAGAGCGTAAGGTGAGTGCTTTATGGCTCTGTCATTGCGCCCACATGCAAGAGAATTATCCGGACATGATCGAGAAAATAAGCGCTGTCATCTAGGCACTTGCCGTTATGGCGACATTACCTCCTCGGTACTCGTTGCGAGATCTAAAAGGATCATAAAAAGTCTGAAGTACTTGTTCACCAATACATTCTCTAAACCTCCGTCAGCAAAAGATGGATGGAGCCATGCGCCTATGATTGGGTTTTCCATACCCCTGGCAAGGATAACGTGATGGCTGCTGCTTAAGCCGCAAGTCCTATTGCGACAACCTCAGGGTTAGGCGAGCTAAACCTCGACTTTTTGCAACCAACTGTGCAAGTAAATCGAGTAATTTGTCCACAGGGTTCTCGTAATAACCTTGTGAACAAAACAGATCGAGAAAGTGTTAAGGATGCGCAAGCTAAGATGCTGAAAGTTGATCTGATGAAGCAGAGTCTTCACCTTGTAAAAGGATAGGGATTATCGCGTGAAAGATGGAAACCTTGTATGTTCGCAAAAATCGATTGTCGTACCTCGTTCGAACTTATGACTGACAAGGTCATGAGGAGACACATGATACCCCGCTGTCTTTCATCAGGGTAGCACCAAGAGTATCGTGAGCTCGTCAAAGGTACTGGTGGTTAGAATGAAGCAAGGACATTGCTCGGATATGTTGCCGATGATGATGGGTGTCGTCGCGTTAAAGGCAGAAACATCAGAAACCAGCTGGAATATGCAACCACTTTCCTATTCCTCTATGGAAAGGGATAAGGTTCAGGATGGATTTCGTACCGGACTGCAAGGTCACAGAAGGGGTCACGATGCTATTTTGTCGTCGGCGGACCATCTCTCGTAAAAGTTGCACCACTTTCTGCCCGTCAAGGAAAACTATCACTGCTAGTCAGTTAGCAGAGTTGTATGATCTCCAAAATTGTTTCACTCCACGGTATTCCGAAGGAGTCAGTTCGGAACCGTGGCGGTCTTTCCACCTCAAAATTAGGGGAAAGTTTCCAAAACGCTATGGGAATCATATTACTTGGAGTTCAGCATATCACCCTCAATTCAAGCAAAGTCGAACGAGTCAATCAAGTGCTGAAGACATGTTTGCGAGCTGTGTCTATATCGTTTGGCAAGAAGTGGAGAATATCTTCCATATGCGAGTTCTCCGTATAACAACAGCCTATCCAAGCCGAGTTAAAATGGCACCTTTGAAGTCACTATAGGAACGTAAAGGCGCACCCTCGAATTGGTCAGAAACTGGGGAACGACCTCTGTTGGAACGGATATTATTCAACACGCCGAAGAACAAGTCCGAATTGTCCGGGAAAAAAAAAAAAAAAAAACTCTCAAGGCGGCTAGGACCGCCAGGAAGAAACTATGATCGCAAACGATGGGGTGATTATCAAACCTGGTGATCAAGCTATTCTTGTGTCACACCTATGAAGGGCACTCACCGTTGGAATAAAGGGCAAAGTTAGCTCCTCCGCTACATTGGTCCTTTCCGCATTATTGATAGACGTGGTCAAGTGCATATAACACATGGACATTGCCGCCCGCAATTCTCTCATATCCACGACGTCTTCCACGTGTCGCAGCTTCGTCAATGCTTCAAGGAATCTCCCGCACCGAGCTGTGGATCAGGGGCTCGAATGCAATGATGACCTATCTTATAAGGAGCATACGGATCCGCATTCTCGATCAAGCGGAACGTCGGAGCCGAGAAGGTTACCAAGTTCCTGAGTGCAGGGTCAATCAGAATGAAGATGAAGCCACTTGGGAACGAGGATTAATCTCCGTGCTGAATTACCCGAACTTTTCTTCTACTTCTTAATTCCGGGACGAGAATTCTGGTTAGTAGAGGAGATTGTACACCCCCCCCCAGTGGTGCTTTAACTAAGAATCACCCTTTGATTATGCCAAGTCAGCATTGATAACAGGCATGATCATTCATTTGCATATATTGCATTTCCACTCTAAGTCAATTCAAATTTAAAATAAAGGGAAAATAAAAGTTGTTCAAATCCAAAACAAAAATGTACATCATGTGCAAATAATCCAGAGGCTAATATAAAGAATTAGCAGCAGTAGTTAACTAAAATATTTAAGTGGAGCAAACAAATAGAAACTAGCAGCAAGAACCAGCACTATTTAATCTTTTCTTCATAAATTAAATTCCAAACCAAAAAGAGATGGACACCAAGCTATTAGTGCAGTGGTATACAATACCATGTGAATTTGTGGACCAGGTCACAATTTTATACAAAAGTCATTGGGTGCACTAGCTAATTACAAACAGGAAATGAGAATAAATAAACAGAAAAGACAAAAACAAATAAAGATACGAAGAGAAACACCCCCTCCCCCCCCGGCCCAACTGGGCCCCAGCCCAGCTGGCCCATGCCGGCCCACCCCCCCACTCCTCTTATCACCCATTCCCCGTAACCCTAGCCCACCGACACCCAACTACCCCCCACCCCCCCTCCCTCCCTCCCCCCGACGAATACCCATCTCCTCTCTCTGTCCTTCTCGATCCCGGATCGGGGGAACTGGCCCCGAACGCCGCCGGGCCGCAGACCCGCCGTGGCCGCCGTCCCTCTCGCGGAGTCACGTCGCCGGCGAAGTCCCTCTCGGCCTCTGCATTATTTATCCCTCAGCCGGCGCGCATCGCCCCAGCACCGACCCTGGCCGCCGTCGCCTCCTCGATCCGTCGCGGACGGCCTAGCCCCAGCCTCTCCATCGACGGTAGCCGTCGAGCCGCGCCGCCCCGTACGCCTCAACGTGGGTGAGGGCCCGTCCTCCTTCCCCCGTCGCCCCCCCCCCCAGTTGCCAACGTCGCCACGTCCGTGGACGCGCTCACCGCGCAGCCGCCAGCGCCGGCCGCGCCCACGCGCGCGCTCGTGCGTTCGCGCTCGCTACTGCGCCCCGGCACGCCCGCCAGCAGCCGCCGCGGCGGCTGTACTCGCACGCCGCGCGCCATCCCCGGTTCCGCCCGAACAGACAGCCGCCGCCTCTCCGCCGCTGCGCACCGGCGACCGCCTCACCGAGGCCGAGCCAGGCCGCCGGGTCCGCCCTGGCCTCTGCTCGCCGGCCGGGGCATGCCGCGCCCGCGTGACCGCGCGCGCCGCGTACCCGCGGCTCGCTCTGGCCGAGGGGGGGGCCCCAACTGACCAATGGGCCCAATGCCCCTGTGTCAATGACAGACGGGGCCACGGCCCAGAACGTTTTAGAAATATAAAGTGAAAAGTAAAAAAAAGGGAAATAAGAAAGTATTAAATTAAGGAAGTTATAATCCGAGTGTAGGTGAAGACGAAGTTAGTTAAGTAGTGGAAGAAACAGTATAGGGAATGGAATCATGAAGAACCTAAAGTAGAAGGGGGGGGGGGGGTAAAAAAAAAAAAAAAAACAAAAAACAGGTGTGACCCAAATGTCAGGATGCCTGCGACGTCATGATGACGTAGCATAACACTGTTCGGATATGTGATTAAAATATTATTAAATTCAGAAAATAATAAAAGGCGTTTAGAAAATCATATAAAATAATCCGTAACTCAGATCGAAAAACTTTGTACATGAAAAGTTGCTTCGAACGACGAGACGAAGTCCGAATACGGCAGTCCGTCATCCGCCCACACGTCTCTGAACTATCAGAACATGGCAACCGTTTCACTCCGGCATATGTCTGACAAATGTCCGGAACCGGGAAAACAGTCCGGGATGGATTCCTACTTCCTCGGTGACGTGCAGACCATACGTTAGGACACACCCGGCAATGGCATATGTCATGCCGTACTTTGTGTTGCTCTTGTTGCTTATATTATACTGGTTCCTCCCCATCTTCTCTTCGATAGAGCCCGGTGCCGACGCAGTCCGGGATTGTCCAGTACTGACGACCTTGCCTTTGCCACCGACAAACCAGGCAAGCCCCCCCTTGATCATCCCGATATCGCCCATTTATAATCCCTGAGGCATTAGAATGCTGTGCTCGGCTTTACCTATTCTGATGACATAGCGTTATTGTAGCCTGCTGTTGATATTAACTTGCATAGCCTAAACGGTTTAGTATAGGCTGGGATAAGGGACCTATCAGTGACCCCACTTACCCGACTGCCGCGCTGGATCGTCAGAAGAACCCGATCAACGGGATGAAGACCGCAACCGACACCGAAATCACCCCCCCCTTAGTGTGTAACGGCCACTGCAGCGTACATCGAGTGCCGAGGGTGGAAAACCTCTTGTAGCACTTTGATGTAACTCTTTAGAGGAAGCATCGGTAGTGGTCATCGAGGTGATGTCTCCTTCACCGCTTCGATAACGACGCTGTTGTACAAACACCCTCAAGTGGGATCAGTGAGGTGATTCCTCCGAGTTACCTTGGAGGGACACGAGTGGGAATTCAATGAGGGTGATACCTCGGATTCCTGATTTTATGGACACACGGGAACCTTGGACTTTACAATGTTACTTGGAAAGGCGGGCGACCCTGAGGGGTACCCGCGTGGAAGTGAGGCGGGTTGCCAGTGTGTGCCCGAGTGGTGATAACGAGGCGCGGCCGGGCATGCTTAGCCCTTGCGCAAGTCCTAGAGACGGGGCGACGGGGGTCACATGTTTCGTGAGTCTTGCTCGTTCACGAAAGCCTAGTCCATACATGGATTGGATATTTGATCCGAGCAGCCTATGGTTGATAGCACTAACCATCACGTGGGCATAGTATGGGCGTAGCATGTAGCATCAGCCTGAAAAGCTCTGTAAGATCGTTAGTTCAGCCTTGCGGCAGGGACGGACCGGCGCCCCCCTGGTGCCTGGCTTCCCCTGCACGCACGACCCGGAGTGCACAGGGCGATGGCCAAGACCTCTGAGCGCTTAGGATGTAGACCGAGGGGACCTCTCTGTGAGGTGTAGGGTCGGGTTGCCCCCGATGTGTTGTTTGGCCGACGGCCGGGCATGGACCCAGGAAAGGGTGTCCGGCCGGAGGTTCATCGAGCGTGTGGGAAGTTGTGCACCCCTGAGGGAAGAACACTCTATCGATAGCAGGTCTACGGTAAAGGACACTGGAGTTGAGGACAAGAGAAATTGATGCCTGTGGAGACGGTAACAGGTGATGACTGTATTGGCTCTGGGTCGCTTTCTCACAGGGAGTCGAGAAAGGATCTCAGGACGAGGTTATGACTTTGGCTCTGGGAGTGCTTCTCGCAGGGGAGTCGAGAAAGGATCTCTGGGTGAGGTTGATATTATTACTGCTACATTATATGGTATGTTCTACTCTCGTCTACTGCCTGCACGGACCGCTGAAGGATGCTAGTCGTTCGATAGACTTAGGCCTTCTCTATATTCTGGCATTCTGCCCAGCCCAGTCCACAATACAGCCCTCCCCTTGAAAATGTTGCATATGTAGTGTTAGATCCTTGCTGCTGAGTACTTTGAGTACTCACGGTTGCTTTGTTTCCTTTTCTCAATATCAGTTTGACGTGCAAGAGACGGAGCCCCTGAGAACAGCTGTCCTTTTTTGCCGACGATCGCTATACTACCCAGAGGAGGATATACTACGAGTTGACTGACGACCAGGAGTAGGATCGGAGGGTCCCAAGGCAGGAGGCCTTCGCCTTTCGATCGTGAGTGTTTATTTGCCCCGCCTTTCTATAGGCCTTTTCTGTTTCTATTCAGGATCTGACTCAGATCATCTGATGCTTGCGCTGAGCTCGTTTCGCAAGCGTATGTATTCGAAGCCCTCGAGGGCCCCTGGCTTGGAATATAACGCTTGATATGAATTTATTATGTTTAGATTGGGATTGTGATAGCTTCCCGTGAGTCCGTAGGCCTTGATGTGGGCATTTGCGGGGATGATTAGTGCACGATCGGGCCGGGGGGCGTCACAAGTTCATTTGAAGGCCTTTTCAATTCAGGGCATTTAACTCAAAACAAATAAGTAAATGCATGAAAATACCAAATTTAGTCAGAAAGGTTGAAATTGATGATGTGGATTTCAATGGTGCATTGTGAACAACACAAAAAGTCTGGAGTTCAAATAAGTTCCATAAATGAAATCCCTTTGTAACAGATGAGTTCGGTCCTAAAACCTTGATACTTCGAAAGAGATTGTCCATTTTGCACACGAAGGGCACAGTTTTTGCCGTAACCTATCAACTTTTAGAACATGCTAGGTAGGTGAAAATTATGATACCAGGCCTATTTCAACCTTTTCAGAGTCATTTTCAAGTTACATGGTAATTCAGGGTCATCCAGATCAAAAAAATCAGTAAAATGCAGGAAAAATAACGAAATGAAGTCAGAAAGGGGTGTGCAAAATTGATGATGTCTGTTGAATAGAGAAGTTTGAAACACACAAAAAGTCTGGAGTTCAATAAGTTCAATAAATTGAAAATTCCTGTGTAACCGATGAGTTTCGTCCGAAACCTTGATAATTCGAAAGAGATTGTTCATTTGTACAAGAAGCACATTCAATTTTGCCTTAACCCTCTCAAAATTTTTAGAACATGCTATTGTGGGTGAAATGATGATACACATGCAACTTTTCAACATTTTCAGGAGTTCGTGTGAAGGACTTTTCAATTCAGGGTCATTAGTTCAAACAATCAGTAAATGCATGAAAAATACCAAATTTAGGTCAGAAAGGGTTGTAAAATTAATGATATGGGGGGGGGGGACTTGACTAGTGCATTTGAACACCAAAAGTCTGATTCAATAAATGAAATCCCTTTGTAACAGATGAGTGTTTAGTCCGAAAGCTGATGCTTCGAAAGAGTTGGCATTTGGTACATGAAGAGCCATCTAGTTTTGGGCATAACCCTCTAAACTTTCTAGAACATGCTAAGTGGTTGAAATGATGATACCATGCCAACTTTCAACATTTTAGATTCGTTGAAGTGCTTTCAATTTCAGGGTCATTAACTCAAAAAGAAGCAAAAAAAACAAAAAAAAAAAAGTAAATGCTTGAATAAAAGACCAAATGTATTCAGAAAGTGTGAAAATTGAGGATGTGGCTGAATGGTGCATTTTGAACACACAAAACGCCCGAGTTCAAAAAGTCAAATAAATGAAAATACCTTTGTATCAGATGAGTTTCGTCCGAAACATTGATACTTCGAAAGAGCTTGTCCATTTGTTACACGAAGTGCATCCAGTTTTTGCCTTAAACCTCTTCAAACTTTTTAGAACACGCTATGTGGGGAAATGATGATACCATGCAACTTTAACATTTTCAGATTCATTTGAGTGCTTTCAAGTCGGGTCATTGAATCAATAAAATAAGTAATGCATGAAAAATCCAAATGTAGTCAGAAATAGTGAAAATTGACGGATGTGGCTTCAATGGGCATTTGAACACACAAAACTTCTGGAGTTCAAATAACAGGAAATCCTTTGTAACAGATGCGTTTCGTCCGAGACCCTGATACTTCGAAAGGAGATTGTCATTTGTAACGAAGTGCATCCCGTTTTGGCCGTAACCTCTCAACTGTTTTGCTAGAACTGGGCTATGTGGTGAAAGATGATACCATGCCAACTTCAACGTTTAAGAGTCCATTACGACATTCAATTTCAGGGTCATTTAGCTCAAAAAACAGTAAATGCATGCAAAATACCAAATGAAGTCAGAAAGGGTTGAAAATTGATGATGTGCTTTGAATAGTGAATTTTGAAGTACAAAAAGGCCTGGAGTTCAAATAAGTTTCAAATAAATGAAATCCTTGGTAAAAGATGAGTTTCGTCGGAAAAACCCTGATAATCGAAAGAGATTGTCCAGTTTTTGCCTTAACCCCTCTCAACTTTTCAAAACATGCTATGTGGGTGAAATGTGATACCATGCCAACTTCAACATTTTCGAGTTCGTTGAAGTACCTTTTCAATTTCAGGGTCATTTAGTCAAAAAATCAATAATATTGCATTGAAAATACAAATTAGCAGAAAGGTTGAAAAATTGATGATGTGCTTTGAATTGTGCATTTTGAAACACAGAAAGTCGGGAGTTTCAAATAATTTCTAAATAACTGAAACTCCCTGTGTAACATGATGAGTTTCGTCCGAAACCGATACATCGAAAGAGATTGTCCCATTTGTACACGAAGTGCATCCAGTTTTTGCCTAACCCTTCAACTATTAGAAACATGCGATGTGGGTGAAATGATGAACCATGCAAACTTTCAACCTTTCGGAGTTCATTTGAAGTGCTTGTCAATTTAGCGTCATTTGCCTCAAAAAATCAGTAAATGCATGAAAAATACCAAATGTAGTCAGAAAGGGTTGAAAAGTGAGATGTGGCTTTGAATGGTGCATTTTAACCAAAAAGTCTAGGTTCCAATTAATTCAAATAAATGAAATCCCGTTTGTCACAGATTGAGTTTTCGTCACGCAACCTGATACTCGAAAGAGATTGTCCATTTTGTACACGAAGTGACATCCAGTTTTGTCTTAACCCTCTCACTTGTTTTAGAACATTGCTACTGTGGGTGAAATGATGATACCATGCAAACTTCAACATTTCAGAGTTCATTTGAAAGGCTTTTCAATTTCAGGGTCTTTTAACTCAAACAAAAGTAAATGCATGAAAAATACCAAATGTAGTCGAAAGGGTTGAAAATTGACGGTGTGGCTTAGATGGTGGAATTGAAACAACAAAAAGTCTGGAGTTCAAAATAAGTCAAAGAAATGAATCCTTTGAAAACAGATGAGTTTTCGTTCGAAACCCTGATAACTTCGAAAGAGATTGTCCATTTTGTACACGAAGTGAATCCAGTTTTTGGCCGTAAACCCTCTCAACATTTTATGAACATGCTATGGGGTGAAATGATGATACCATGCCAACTTCAAAACATTTCAGAGTTGTTCTGAGTACTTTCAATTTCAGGGTCATTTTGTAAATAAAATCAGTAAATGCATGAAAAAATACCTCAAATTTAGTTCAGAAAGGATTGAAAAGATGATATGTCTGTCAAGGTGCATTTTGAAAACACCAAAAAAGTCTGGAGTTAAAATAAAGTTCAAATAAATGAAATACCTTGTAACAGATGAGTTTCGTCCGAAACCCTGATTACATCAAAAGAGATGTCCATTTTGTACACGAAGTGCATTCAAGTGTTTGCCGTAACCCTCTCAACTATTAGAACATGCTATGTGGTGAAATGATGAACATGCCAAACTTTCCAACCTTTCAGAGTTCATTTGAGTTCTTTTCAATTCAGGGGTATTTAGCTCAAAAAAATCAGTAAATGCAAGGCAAACATTGCCAAATGAAGTCAGAAGGGTTGAAAATGATGATGTGGTTGGGACTTTAGTGCATTTTGAACACACAAAAGAAATCTAGAGTTCAAATAAGTTAAAATAAATGAATACCTTTGGAACAGAGGAGTGGTCGTCCGAAACCCTTGAGAATGCGACGAATTATTGTCCATTTGTAAACGAAGGGACATCCCCTTTCCCCAAACAAACAACGCGACCACAAAAGGGAGGGCACGTAGAAAGGGGAAGGACCAAGAGGCCAGCAACGCCCCACAGGCGAAATAGTGCCCCCCACACCAATGAAAAATATTTCATTTACAAGTTCGTGACACCCACCACCTGTTCTTAACCCAATAGGGCAATTTCCAACCACTTCCAAACCCCCCCAACAAAGTTTTGCCTTAACCATCCAACTTTGAGAACTGCTATGTGGGTAATTGATGTACCATGCTAATTTCAACATGTCAGAGTTCTTGAAGTGCTTCAAGTTCGGGTCATTTAGCTCGACAAAAATAAGTAAATGCATGAAAATACCCACAAATATTCAGAAAGGGTTGAAAATATGATGAGGTAGTTTCAAAGGCATTTTGACACCAAAAAGTCTGGAGTTCAAATAAGTTCAAATAAATGAAATCCCTTTGTAACAGATGAGTTTTCGTCCGAAACCCTGATACTTCGAAAGAGATTGCCCATTTTGTACACTAAGTGCATCCAGTTTTTGCCGTAACGCTCTCAACTTTGTAGAACATGCTATGTGGGTGAAATGATGATACCATGCCAACTTTCAACCTTTTCAAAGTTCATTTTAAGTACATTTCAATTTCAGGGTCATTTAGCTCAAAAAAATCAGTAAATGCATGAAAAATACCAAATGAAGTCAGAAAGGGTTGAAAATTGATGATGTGGCTTTGAATAGTGCATTTTGAACACACAAAAATTCTGGAGTTCATATAAGTTCAAATAAATGAAATCTCTATGTAACAGATGAGTTTTCGTTCGAAACCGTGATACTTCGAAAGAGATTGTTCATTTTGTACACGAAGCGCATCCAGTTTTTGCCTTAACCCTCTCAACTGTTTAGAACATGCTATGTGGGTGAAATGATGATACCATGCCAACTTTCTTCATTTTCAGAGTTCGTTTGAAGTACTTTTCAATTTCAGGGTCATTTAGCTAAACAAAATCAGTAAATGCATGAAAAATACCAAATTTAGTCAGAAAGGGTTGAAAATTGATGATGTGTCTTTGAAGGTGCATTTTGAACACCAAAAAAGTCTGTAGTTCAAATAAGTTCAAATAAATGAAATCCCTTTGTAACAAATGAGTTTTCATCCGAAACCCTAATACAACAAAAGAGATTGTCCATTTTGTACACGAAGTGCATCCAGTTTTTGCCATAACCCTCTCAACTTATTAGAACATGCTATGTGGGTGAAATGATGATTCCATGCCAACTTTCAAACTTTTCAGAGTTCATTTGAAGTGCTTTTCCATTTCAGGTTCATTTAGCTCGAAAAAATCATTAAATGCATGAAAAATGCCAAATGAAGTCAGAAAGGGTTGAAAATTGATGATGTGGCTTTGAATGGTGCATTTTGAACAAACAAAGAATCTAGAGTTCAAATAAGTTAAAATAAATGAAATCCCTTTGTAACAGATGAGTTTTCGTCCGAAACCCTGATACTTTGAAAGATATTGTCCATTTTGTACACGAAGTGCATCCAGTTTTTGCCTTAACCACCTCAACTTTTTAGAACATGCTATGTGGGTGAAATTTTGATACCATGCCAATTTTCAACATTTTCAGAGTTCATTTAAGTGCTTTTCAATTTCAGGGTCATTTAGTTCAAAAAAATCAGTAAATGCATGAAAAATACCAAATTTAGTCAGAAACGGTTGAAAATTGATGATATGGCTTTGAATGGTGCATTTTGAACACCAAAAAAGTCTGGAGTTCAAATAAGTTCAAATAAATG
>CM022297.1:538414894-538481680 GCA_011799875.1 Thinopyrum elongatum
ATGTGGGTGAAATGATGCAACCTTTCAGAGTCATTTGAAGTTCTTTTCAATTTCACTCTTTTTCACTTTCAGGGTCATTTCAGCTCAAAAAAATCATTAACTGCATGAAAATGCCAATTCGTCAGAAGGTTTGAATAAATGAAATCCTTTGTAACAGATGAGTTTCGTCCGAATCCAGATAATCGAAGCGATTGTCCATTTGTAACCGAAGCGCATCCCAGTTTTTTGCCTTAACCCTCTCACTTTTCAGAACATCCTATTGTGGTTTTAAATGATGATACAATCCATTTTCAACATTTTCAGAGTTCATTTGAATTGCTTTTTTTTCAATTTCAGGTCATTTTATAGCTCAAAATAATAAGTACATCTGAAATACGAATATAGTCATAAAGTGTTGAATTGATGATTTGGCTTTCAATGTGCATTTTGAACACACAAAAAGCTGGAGTCCAAATATTCAATAAATGAAATCCCTTTGTAAACAGATTAGTTTTCGTCCGAAAACCCTGCTACTTCGAACGAGATGTGTCCATTTTTGGTACACGAAGCGCATCCCAGTTTTTGGGCCTTAACCCTCTCACCTTTTCTAGAACATTCTATGTGGTTGAATGATGATACCATGCCAATTTTCACATTTTCAGAGTTCATTTGAAGTGCTTTTCTCATTTCAGGGTCATTTTCGCTCAAATAAATGAAGTAATGCCATGAAAATACCAAATGTTTGTCAGAAAGGTTGAAACTTGTACGATGTGCCTTTTCATGGTGCATTTGACACACCACAAAAATTCTGGAGTTTGAAATAAAGAATCCCTTTGTAACAGATGATTTTTCGGTCCCGAACCCCTGATCATCATCGAAAGAGATTGTCCTTTTGTACTGAAGTGCATCCAGTTTTTGGCCGAACCCCTCTCAACTTTTTAGAACATGCTATGTCGGTGGCATGGATGTACACACCATGCCAACTTCAATCAACCTTTTAAGAGTTCATTTTAAGTACATTTCAATTTCAGGGATCTTTAGCTCAAAAAAAGTCAGTACAATGCATGAAAATCCAATGAAGTCAGAAGGGTTGAAAATTGATGATGTGGCTTTGAATATTGAATGTTGAATGTACAAAAAGCCTGGATCAAATAGTTCAAAATAATGCAAATCCCTTTGTAAAAGATGAGTTTTTTGTCCGAAACCCTGATAACTAATCTAAAGAGATTGTCCGGTTTTTGCCCTTAACCCTCTCAACTTCTTTAAACATGCATGTGGGTGAAATGATGATACCATGCAACTTTAACATTTTCGAGTATCGTTTGAAGTACTTTTCAATTTCATGTCCTTTAGTTTAAAAAAACTCAGTAATGCATGAAAATACCAAATTTAATCAGAAGGGTTTGAAAATTGATGATGTGCGCTTTGAATGGTGCATTTGGAACACCAAGAACAAATTCTGGAGTTCAAATAAATGAATCCCTTTGTACAGATGATTTTCGTCCGCAACCCGGATAACATCGACAGAGATTGTCCATTTTGTCATGAAGTGCATCCAGTTTTTTGCCTAACCCTGTCAATGTATTAGAAAATGCTATGTTGTGAAATGATGATACCATGCCAACTTTCAACCTTTTCAGAGTTCCTTTGAAGTGCTTTTCAATTTCAATTTCACAGGGTCATTTAGCTCAAAAAAATCAGTATTACTCTGATTTTTTTGAGCTAATGACCCTGAATGGGGGGGGGGGGGGGGGGGGGGGGGGGGGGGGGGGGGGGGGTGAAAAGCACTTCAAATGAACTCTGAAAGGTTGAAAGTTGGCATGGGTATCATCATTTCAAACCCCTAGCAATGTTCTAATCATTTGACATGGTTACTGCAAACTGGATGCACTTCATGTACAAAATGCAACTCCTTTCGATGTATCATGTTTCGGACGAAACTCATCTTTTACACAGGGATTTCATTTATTTGAACTCCAGACTTTCTTGTGTTCCAAATGCACCATTCAAGCCACATCATCAATTTTCAACCCGTTCTGAGTAAATTATGGTATTTTTCATGCATTTACGGATTTTTTTTAACTAAATGACCCTGAACAATTGAAAAGACTTCAACGAACTCTGAAATGTTGAAGTTGGCATGGGTATCAGCATTTTCACCCCATAGCATTTTTAAGAAGTTGAGAGGGTTAAGGCAAAACGGACAATCTCTTTAGAAATATCAGGTTTCGGACAAAACTCATCTTTTCAAAGGGATTTCATTTATTTGAACTTCATTTGTACTCCAGTCTTTTTGACTTCAAATTCACTATTCAAAGCCAATCATCAATTTTCAACCCTTTCTGACTTCATTTGGTATTTTTCATGCCTTTACTGAGTTTTTTGAGCTATGACCCTGAAATGGACATGTACGTAAATGAACTCTTAAAAGGTTGAATTTGGCATGGTATCTCAGGCCACGACATAGCATGTTCGAAAACGTTGAGATGGTTACGGCAAACTGGGATGCACTATCATGTACAAAATGGAACAATCTTCTTTCGAAGTATCAGGGTTTTCGGACGAAAATCATCTGTTACAAGGGATTTCATTATTTAACGCCAGAATTTTGGTGTGTTCAAATGCCCATTGAACGGCACATCGTCAATTTCACCCTTCTGACACATTTGGTATTTTTCATGCATTTACTTTTTATTTTGAGCTAAATGACCTGAAATTGAAGCCTTCAAATGAACTCTGAAAATGTTGCAAATTGGGCATGTATCATCATTTCAACACAGAGCCACTGTCTAGCAAGTTGAGAGGGTTAAGGCAAAAACTGGATGCGCTTAGTGTACAACTGGACCATCCCTTTCGAAGTATCAGGGTTTCGACGAAAACTCCATCTGTTACAAGGGATTTCATTTTATTTGAACTTCTATTTGACCCCAGACTTTTTGTGTGTGTTCAAATGCACCATTGAAAGCCAATCAATCAATTTTCAACCCTTTCTGACTATATTTCGTCTTTTTTCATGCATTACTTATTATTTTGAGCTAATGACCCTGAAATGGAAAGCACTCAATAACTCGGAAATGTGGAAATTGGCATGGTATCATCATTTAACCACATAGGATGTTCCTAGAAGTTGAGGGGTTTAAGGCAAAAACTGGATGCCTTCGTGCGACAAAATGGCCCATCTCTTTCGAAGTATCGGATTTGCGTACGAAACACTCATCTGTTACAAAGGGATTCATTTATTTCAACCCTTTCTGACTTCATTTGGCATTTTTCATGCCTTTAAGGATTTTTTTGAGCTAAATGACCATGCATTAAACAGAACTTCAAATGAACCTAACAGGTTGCATCATTTCACCCACATAGCACTTTTCTAATAAGTTGAGAGGGTTACGCAAAACGGAGTCACTTCGTGTACAAAATGGACATCTCTTTTGATACTATCAGGGTTTTCGGACTAAAACTCCTCTGTTACCCAGGGATTCATTTATTTTGAAACTTATTTGAATTCCAGAATTTTTATTGGTGTTCCAAATGCACCATCAAACACATCATCAACTTTCAACCCTTTCTACTCATTGGTATTTTTTCATGCATTTTCTGATTTTGTTAGCTAAATACCCTGAAATTGAAAAGTACTTCAAACGACTCTGAAATGTTGAAAGTTGGCATGGTAATCAATCATTTTGCACCACATAGTCATGTTCTAAACAGTGAAGAGGGTTAGGCAAAACTGGATGCGCTTCGTATACAAAATGAACAATCTTCTTCGAAGTATCACGGTTTCGAACGAAAACTCATCTGTTACATAGAGATTTCATTTATTTGAACTTATATGAACTCCAGAATTTTTGTGGTGTTCAAAATGCACTATTCAAGAGCCAACATCTCAATTTTCAACCCTTTCTGACTTCATTTGTATTTTTCATCATGCATTTACATGATTTTTGAGCTAAATGACCCTGAAATTGAAATGTACTTAAAATGAACTTTAAAAGTTTGAAAGTTGGCATGGTATCATCATTTCACACCCACAGCATGTTCTACAAAGTTGAGAGGTTACGGCAAAAGACTGATGCACTTAGTGTACAAAATGGGCATCTCTTTCGAAGTATCAGGGTTTCGGACGAAAACTCATCTGTTACAAAGGGACTTCATTTATTGAACTTATTTGAACTCCAGACTTTTTATGTGTTCAAAATGCACATTTGAAAGCCACATCATCATTTCAACCCTTTCTGACTACATTTGGTATTTTTCATTCATTTACTTATTTTTTTGAGCTAAATGACCCTGAAATTGAAAAGCACTTCAAATGAACTCTGAAAATGTTGAAAGTTTGCATGGTATCATCATTTCACCCACATAGCATGTCCTAAAAGTTGAGATGGTTAAGGCAAAAACTGGATGCACTTCGTGTACAAAATGGACAATCTCTTTCGAAGTATCAGGTTTCGGACGAAAATTCATCTGTTACAAAGGGATTTCATTTATTTGAACTTATTTGAACTCTAGACTTTTGTGTGTTTCAAAATGCACCATTCAAAGCCACATCTACAAGTTTCAACCTCTTCTGACTTCATTTGGCATTTTTCATGCATTTACTGATTTTTTGAGCTAAATGACACTGAAATTGAAAAGCACTTCAAATGAACTCTGAAAAGGTTGAAAGTTGGCATGGTATCATCATTTCACACCCCATAGCATGTTCTAATAAGTTGAGGGGTTACGGCAAAAACTGGATGCACTTCATGTACAAAATGGACAATCTCTTTCGATGTATCAGGGTTTCGGACAAAAACTCATCTGTTACAAAGGGATTTCATTTTTTGAACTTATTTGAACTCCAGACTTTTTTGGTGTTCAAAATGCACCATTCAAAGCCATATCATCAATTTTCAACCCTTCTGACTAAATTTGGTATTTTTCATGCATTTACTGATTTTTTGAACTAAATGACCCTGAAATTGAAAAGCACTTCAAATGAACTCTGAAAATGTTGAAAATTGGCATGGTATCAAAATTTCACCCACATAGCATGTTCTAAAAAGTTGAGATGGTTAAGGCAAAAACTGGATGCACTTCGTGTACAAAATGGACAATACTTTCAAATTATCAGGGTTTCAGACGAAAACTCATCTGTTACAAAGGGATTTCATTTATTTTAACTTATTTGAACTCTAGATTCTTTGTGTGTTCAAAATGCACCATTCAAAGCCACATCATCAATTTTCAACCCTTTCTGACTTCATTTGGAATTTTTCATGCATTTAATGATTTTTTCGAGCTAAATGAACCTGAAATTGAAAAGCACTTCAAATAAATCTGAAAAGGTTGAAAGTTGGCATGGAATCATCATTCACCCACATAGCATGTTCTAATAAGTTGAGAGGATTATCGGCAAAAACTGGATGCACTTCGTGTACAATGGACAATCTCTTTTAGTGTATCAGGGTTTCGATGAAACTCATTTGTTACAAAGGGATTTCATTTATTTGAACTTATTTGAACTACAGACTTTTTGGTGTTCAAAATGCACATTCAAAGACCATCTCAATTTTCAACCCTTTCTGACTAAATTTGGTATTTTCCATGCATTTACTGATTTTGTTTAGCTAAATGACTCTGAAATTGAAAAGTACTTCAAACGAACTCTGAAAATGAAGAAAGTTCATGGTATCATCATTTCACCACATAGCGTTCTAAACAGTTGAGAGGGTTAAGGCAAAAACTGGTAGCGCTTCGTGTACAAAATGAACAATCTCTTTCGAAGTATCACGGTTTCGAACGAAAACTCATCTGTTACATAGAGATTTCATTTATTTGAACTATATGAACTCCAGAATTTTTGTGTGTTCAAAATGCACTATTCAAAGCCACATCATCAATTTTCAACCCTTTCTGACTTCATTTGGTATTTTTCATGCATTTACTGATTTTTGAGCTAAATGACCCTGAAATTGAAATGTACTTAAATAACTTTGAAAAGGTTGAAAGTTGGCATGGTATCATCATTTCACCCACATAGCATGTTCTACAAAGTTTGAGAGCGTTACGGCAAAAACTGGATGCACTGAGTGTACAAAATGGGCAATCTCTTTCGAAGTATCAGGGTTTCGGACGAAAACTCATCTGTTACAAAGATTTCATTTATTTGAACTTATTTGAACTCCACTTTTTTGTGTTCAAAATGCACTATTGAAAGCCCATCATCAATTTTCAACCCTTTCGACTACATTTGGTATTTTTCATTCATTTACTTATTTTTTTGAGCTAAATGACCCTGAAATTGAAAGCACTTCAAATGAACTCTGAAAATGTTGAAAGTTGGCATGGTATCATCATTTCACCCACATGCATGTCCTAAAAAGTTGAGATGGTTAAGGCAAAAACTGGATCACTTCGTGTACAAAAGGACAATCTCTTTCGAGTATCAGGGTTTCGGACGAAAACTCATCTGTTACAAAGGGATTTCATTTATTTGAACTTATTTGAACTCTAGACTTTTTGTGTGTTCAAAATGCACCATTCAAAGCCACATCATCAAGTTTCAACCCTTTCTGACCTTCATTTGGCATTTTTCATGCATTACTACTGATTTTTTGAGCTAATGAACCTGAAATTGAAAGCACTTCAAATGAACTCTGAAAAGGTTGAAAGTTGGCATGGTATCATCATTTCACCCACATAGCATGTTCAATAAGTTGAGAGGGTTACGGCAAAAACTGGATGCACTTCATGTACAAATGGACAATCTCTTTCGATGTATCAGGGTTCGGACAAAAACTCATCTGTTACAAAGGGATTTCATTTATTTGAACTTATTTGAACTCCAGACTTTGTGTTCAAAATGCACATTCAAAGCCATCTCTCTCAATTTTCCCCTTTCTGTACTAAAATTTTCAATGCAACTGTTACTGTTTTTTTGAACAAAGACCGAATTGAAAAACTTCAAATGAACTCTAAAATGTTGAAAATTGGCATGGTATCAAAATTTCACACCCACATAGCATGTTCTAAAAGTGAGATGGTTAAGGCAAAGAACTGGATGCCTTCGTGTACAAAATGGACAATACTTTTCAAGTATCAGGGTTTCGGACGAAATACTCATCTGTTACAAAGGGATTTCATTTATTTAACTTATTTGAACCTAGATTCTTTGTGTGTTCAAATGCACCTTCAAAGCCACATCATCAATTTTCAACCCTTTCTGACTTCATTTGGTATTTTTCATGCATTTAATGATTTTTTTGAGCTAAATGAACCTGAAATTGAAAAGCACTTCAAATGAACTCTGAAAAGTTGAAGTTGGCATGGTATCATCATTTCACCACACATAGCATGTTCTAATAAGTTGAGAGGGTTACGGCAAAAACTGGATGCACTTCGTGTACAAAATGGACAATCTCTTTTGGATGTATCAGGGTTTCGGACGAAAACTCATTTGTTCAAAGGGATTTCATTTATTTGAACTTATTTGAACTCCAGACTTTTTGGTGTTCAAAATGCACCATTCAAAGACACATTATCAATTTTCAACCCTTCTGACTAAATTGGTATTTTCATGCATTTACTGATTTTGTTTAGCTAAATGACCCTGAAATTGAAAGTACTTCAACGAACTCTAAAATGTTGAAAGGTGGCATGTTATCATCATTTCACCCCCATATGCATGGTCTAGGCGTGAGGGGAGACAGTTGACCACTGAGTTCAATTTCAGGGTCATTTAGCTAAACAAAATCAGTAAATGCATGAAAAATACCAAATTTAGTCAGAAAGGGTTGAAAATTGATGATGTGTCTTTGAATGGTGCATTTTGAACACCAAAAAAGTCTGTAGTTCAAATAAGTTCAAATAAATGAAATCCCTTTGTAACAAATGAGTTTTCATCCGAAACCCTGATACATCAAAAGAGATTGTCCATTTTGTACACGAAGTGCATCCAGTTTTTGCCCTAACCCTCTCAACTTATTAGAACATGCTATGTGGGTGAAATGATGATACCATGCCAACTTTCAACCTTTTCAGAGTTCATTTGAAGTGCTTTTCAATTTCAGGTTCATTTAGCTCAAAAAAATCATTAAATGCATGAAAAATACCAAATGAAGTCAGAAAGGGTTGAAAATTGATGATGTGGCTTTGAATGGTGCATTTTGAACACACAAAGAATCTAGAGTTCAAATAAGTTAAAATAAATGAAATCCCTTTGTAACAGATGAGTTTTCGTCCGAAACCCTGATACTTTGAAAGATATTGTCCATTTTGTACACGAAGTGCATCCAGTTCTTGCCTTAACCATCTCAACTTTTTAGAACATGCTATGTGGGTGAAATTTTGATACCATGCCAATTTTCAACATTTTCAGAGTTCATTTGAAGTGCTTTTCAAATTCAGGGTCATTTAGTTCAAAAAAAAATCAGTAAATGCATGAAAAATACCAAATTTAGTCAGAAAGGGTTGAAAATTGATGATATGGCTTTGAATGGTGCATTTTGAACACCAAAAAAGTCTGGAGTTCAAATAAGTTCAAATAAATGAAATCCCTTTGTAACAGATGAGTTTTTGTCCGAAACCCTGATACATCGAAAGAGATTGTCCAGTTTGTACATGAAGTGCATCCAGTTTTTGCCGTAACCCTCTCAACTTATTAGAACATGCTATGTGGGTGAAATGATGATACCATGCCAACTTTCAACCTTTTCAGAGTTCATTTGAAGTGCTTTTCAATTTCAGTGTCATTTAGCTCAAAAAATCAGTAAATGCATGAAAAATGCCAAATGAAGTCAGAAAGGGTTGAAACTTGATGATGTGGCTTTGAATGGTGCATTTTGAACACACAAAAAGTCTAGAGTTCAAATAAGTTCAAATAAATGAAATCCCTTTGTAACAGATGAGTTTTCGTCCGAAACCCTGATACTTCGAAAGAGATTGTCCATTTTGTACACGAAGTGCATCCAGTTTTTGCCTTAACCATCTCAACTTTTTAGGACATGCTATGTGGGTGAAATGATGATACCATGCCAACTTTCAACATTTTCAGAGTTCATTTGAAGTGCTTTTCAATTTCAGGGTCATTTAGCTCAAAAAAATAAGTAAATGAATGAAAAATACCAAATGTAGTCAGAAAGGGTTGAAAATTGATGATGTGGCTTTCAATAGTGCATTTTGAACACATAAAAAGTCTGGAGTTCAAATAAGTTCAAATAAATGAAATCCCTTTGTAACAGATGAGTTTTCGTCCGAAACCCTGATACTTCGAAAGAGATTGCCCATTTTGTACACTCAGTGCATCCAGTTTTTGCCGTAACGCTCTCAACTTTGTAGAACATGCTATGTGGGTGAAATGATGATACCATGCCAACTTTCAACCTTTTCAAAGTTCATTTTAAGTACATTTCAATTTCAGGGTCATTTAGCTCAAAAAAATCAGTAAATGCATGAAAAATACCAAATGAAGTCAGAAAGGGTTGAAAATTGATGATGTGGCTTTGAATAGTGCATTTTGAACACACAAAAATTCTGGAGTTCATATAAGTTCAAATAAATGAAATCTCTATGTAACAGATGAGTTTTCGTTCGAAACCGTGATACTTCGAAAGAGATTGTTCATTTTGTACACGAAGCGCATCCAGTTTTTGCCTTAACCCTCTCAACTGTTTAGAACATGCTATGTGGGTGAAATGATGATACCATGCCAACTTTCTTCATTTTCAGAGTTCGTTTGAAGTACTTTTCAATTTCAGAGTCATTTAGCTAAACAAAATCAGTAAATGCATGAAAAATACCAAATTTAGTCAGAAAGGGTTGAAAATTGATGATGTGTCTTTGAATGGTGCATTTTGAACACCAAAAAAGTCTGTAGTTCAAATAAGTTCAAATAAATGAAATCCCTTTGTAACAAATGAGTTTTCATCCGAAACCCTGATACATCAAAAGAGATTGTCCATTTTGTACACGAAGTGCATCCAGTTTTTGCCGTAATCCTCTCAACTTATTAGAACATGCTATGTGGGTGAAATGATGATTCCATGCCAACTTTCAACCTTTTCAGATTTCATTTGAAGTGCTTTTCAATTTCAGGTTCATTTAGCTCGAAAAAATCATTAAATGCATGAAAAATTCCAAATGAAGTCAGAAAGGGTTGAAAATTGATGATGTGGCTTTGAATGGTGCATTTTGAACACACAAAGAATCTAGAGTTCAAATAAGTTAAAATAAATGAAATCCCTTTGTAACAGATGAGTTTTCGTCTGAAACCCTGATACTTTGAAAGATATTGTCCATTTTGTACACGAAGTGCATCCAGTTTTTGCCTTAACCATCTCAACTTTTTAGAACATGCTATGTGGGTGAAATTTTGATACCATGCCAATTTTCAACATTTTCAGAGTTCATTTGAAGTGCTTTTCAATTTCAGGGTCATTTAGTTCAAAAAAATCAGTAAATGCATGAAAAATACCAAATTTAGTCAGAAAGGGTTGAAAATTGATGATATGGCTTTGAATGGTGCATTTTGAACACCAAAAAAGTCTGGAGTTCAAATAAGTTCAAATAAATGAAATCCCTTTGTAACAGATGAGTTTTTGTCCGAAACCCTGATACATCGAAAGAGATTGTCCATTTTGTACATGAAGTGCATCCAGTTTTTGCCGTAACCCTCTCAACTTATTAGAACATGCTATGTGGGTGAAATGATGATACCATGCCAACTTTCAACCTTTTCAGAGTTCATTTGAAGTGCTTTTCAATTTCAGTGTCATTTAGCTCAAAAAATCAGTAAATGCATGAAAAATGCCAAATGAAGTCAGAAAGGGTTGAAACTTGATGATGTGGCTTTGAATGGTGCATTTTGAACACACAAAAAGTCTAGAGTTCAAATAAGTTCAAATAAATGAAATCCCTTTGTAACAGATGAATTTTCGTCCGAAACCCTGATACTTCGAAAGAGATTGTCCATTTTGTACACGAAGTGCATCCAGTTTTTGCCTTAACCATCTCAACTTTTTAGGACATGCTATGTGGGTGAAATGATGATACCATGCAAACTTTCAACATTTTCAGAGTTCATTTGAAGTGCTTTTCAATTTCAGGGTCATTTAGCTCAAAAAAATAAGTAAATGAATGAAAAATACCAAATGTAGTCAGAAAGGGTTGAAAATTGATGATGTGGCTTTCAATAGTGCATTTTGAACACATAAAAAGTCTGGAGTTCAAATAAGTTCAAATAAATGAAGTCCCTTTGTAACAGATGAGTTTTCGTCCGAAACCCTGATACTTCGAAAGAGATTGCCCATTTTGTACACTAAGTGCATCCAGTTTTTGCCGTAACCCTCTCAACTTTGTAGAACATGCTATGTGGGTGAAATGATGATACCATGCCAACTTTCAACCTTTTCAAAGTTCATTTTAAGTACATTTCAATTTCAGGGTCATTTAGCTCAAAAAATTCAGTAAATGCATGAAAAATACCAAATGAAGTCAGAAAGGGTTGAAAATTGATGATGTGGCTTTGAATAGTGCATTTTGAACACACAAAAATTCTGGAGTTCATATAAGTTCAAATAAATGAAATCTCTATGTAACAGATGAGTTTTCGTTCGAAACCGTGATACTTCGAAAGAGATTGTTCATTTTGTATACGAAGCGCATCCAGTTTTTGCCTTAACCCTCTCAACTGTTTAGAACATGCTATGTGGGTGAAATGATGATACCATGCCACCTTTCAACATTTTTAGAGTTCGTTTGAAGTACTTTTCAATTTCAGGGTCATTTAGCTAAACAAAATCAGTAAATGCATGAAAAATACCAAATTTAGTCAGAAAGGGTTGAAAATTGATAATGTGTCTTTGAATGGTGCATTTTGAACACCAAAAAAGTCTGGAGTTCAAATAAGTTCAAATAAATGAAATCCCTTTGCAACAAATGAGTTTTCGTCCGAAACCCTGATACATCAAAAGAGATTGTCCATTTTGTACACGAAGTGCATCCAGTTTTTGCCGTAACCCTCTCAACTTATTAGAACATGCTATGTGGGTGAAATGATGATACCATGCCAACTTTCAACCTTTTCAGAGTTCATTTGAAGTGCTTTTCAATTTCAGGTTCATTTAGCTCAAAAAAATCATTAAATGCATGAAAAATACCAAATGAAGTCAGAAAGGGTTGAAAATTGATGATGTGGCTTTGAATGGTGCATTTTGAACACACAAAGAATCTAGAGTTCAAATAAGTTAAAATAAATGAAATCCCTTTGTAACAGATGAGTTTTCGTCCGAAACCCTGATACTTTGAAAGATATTGTCCATTTTGTACACGAATTGCATCCAGTTCTTGCCTTAACCATCTCAACTTTTTAGAACATGCTATGTGGGTGAAATTTTGATACCATGCCAATTTTCAACATTTTCAGAGTTCATTTGAAGTGCTTTTCAAATTCAGGGTCATTTAGTTCAAAAAAAATCAGTAAATGCATGAAAAATACCAAATTTAGTCAGAAAGGGTTGAAAATTGATGATATGGCTTTGAATGGTGCATTTTGAACACCAAAAAAGTCTGGAGTTCAAATAAGTTCAAATAAATGAAATCCCTTTTGTAACAGTGAGTTTTTGTCCGAAACCTGATACATCGAAAGAGATTGTCCATTTTGTACAGGAGTGCATCCTCAGTTTTTGCCGTAACCCTCTCAACTTATTAGAACATGCTATGTGGGTGAAATGATGATACCATGCCAACTTTCAACCTTTTCAGAGTTCATTTGAAGTGCTTTTCATTTTCAGTGCATTAGCTCAAAAAATCAGTAAATGCATGAAAATGCCAAATGAAGTCAGAAAGGGTTGAAACTTGATGATGTGGCTTTGAATGGTGCATTTTGAACACACAAAAAGTCTAGAGTTCAAATAAGTTCAAATAAATGAAATCCCTTTGTAACAGATGAGTTTCGTCCAAACCCTGATACTTCGAAAGAGATTGTCCATTTTGTACACGAAGTGCATCCAGTTTTTTGCCTTAACCATCTCAACTTTTGGACATGCTATGTGGGTGAAATGATGATACCATGCCAACTTTCAACATTTTCAGAGTTCATTTGAAGTGCTTTTCAATTTCACAGGTCATTTGCTCAAAAAATAAAATGAATGAAAAATACCAAATGTAGTCAGAAAGGTTGAAAATTGATGATTGTGCTTTCATAGTGCATTTTGAACACAAAAAAGTCTGGAGTTCAAATAATTCAAATAAATGAAATCCCTTTGTAACAGATATTTTTCGTCCGAAACCCTGATACTTCGAAAGAGATTGCCCATTTTGTACACTAGTGATCCAGTTTTGCCGTAACGCTCTCAACTTTGTAGAACATGCTATGTGGGTGAAATGATGATACCATGCCAACTTTCAACCTTTTCAAAGTTCATTTTAAGTACATTTCAATTTCAGGGTCATTTAGCTCAAAAAAATCAGTAATTGCATGAAAAATACCAAATGAATCAGAAAGGGTTGAAAATTGATGATGTGCTTTGAATAGTGCATTTTGAACACACAAAATTCTGGAGTTCATATAAGTTCAAATAAATGAAATCTCTATGTAACAGATGAGTTTTCGTTCGAAACCGTGATACTTCGAAAGAGATTGTTCATTTTGTACACGAAGCGCATCCAGTTTTTGCCTAACCCTCTCAACTGTTTAGAACATGCTATGTGGGTGAAATGATGATACCATGCCAACTTTCTTCATTTTCAGAGTTCGTTTGAAGTACTTTTCAATTTCAGGTCATTTAGCTAAACAAAATCAGTAAATGCATGAAAAATACCAAATTTAGTCAGAAAGGGTTGAAAATTGATGATGTGTCTTTGATTGGTGCATTTTGAACACCAAAAAAGTCTGTAGTTCAAATAAGTTCAAATAAATGAAATCCCTTTGTAACAAATGAGTTTTCATCCGAAACCCTGATACATCAAAAGAGATTGTCCATTTTGTACACGAAGTGCATCCAGTTTTGCCGTAATCCTCTCAACTTATTAGAACATGCTATGTGGGTGAATGATGATTCCATGCCAACTTCAAACTTTTCAGATTTCATTTGAAGTGCTTTTCAATTTCAGTTCATTTAGCTCGAAAAAATCATTAAATGCATGAAAATCAAATGAAGTCAGAAGGGTTGAAAATTGATGATGTGGCTTTGATGGTGCATTTTGAACACACAAAGAATCTAGTTCAAATAGTTAAAAAATGAAATCCCTTTGTAACAGATGAGTTTTCGTCTGAAACCCTGATACTTTGAAAGATATTGTCCATTTTGTACACGAAGTGCATCCAGTTTTTGCCTTAACCATCTCAACTTTTTAGAACATGCTATGTGGGTGAATTTTGATACCATGCCAATTTTCAACATTTTCAGAGTTCATTTGAAGTGCTTTTCAATTTCAGGGTCATTTAGTTCAAAAAAATCAGTAAATGCATGAAAAATACCAAATTTAGTCAGAAAGGGTTGAAAATTGATGATATGGCTTTGAATGGTGCATTTTGAACACCAAAAAGTCTGGAGTTCAAATAAGTTCAAATAAATAAATCCCTTTGTAACAGATGAGTTTTTGTCCGAAACCCTGATACATCGAAAGAGATTGTCCATTTTGTACATGAAGTGCATCCATTTTTTTGCCGTAAACCCTCTCAACTTATTAGAACATGCTATGTGGTGAAATGATGATACCATGCCAACTTTCAACCTTTTCAGAGTTCATTTGAAGTGCTTTTCAATTTCAGTGTCATTTAGCTCAAAAAATCAGTAAATGCATGAAAAATGCCAAATGAATTCAGAAAGGGTTGAAACTTGATGATGTGGCTTTGAATGGTGCATTTTGAACACACAAAAAGTCTAGAGTTCAAATAAGTTCAAATAAATGAATCCCTTTGTAACAGATGATTTTCGTCCGAAACCCTGATACTTCGAAAGAGATTGTCCATTTTGTACACAAGTGCATCCAGTTTTTGCCTTAACCATCTCAACTTTTTAGGACATGCTATGTGGGTGAAATGATGATACCATGCCAACTTTCAACATTTTCAGAGTTCATTTGAAGTGCTTTTCAATTTCAGGTCTTACACTCAAAAAATAAGTAAATGAATGAAAAATACCAAATTAGTCAGAAAGGGTTGAAAATTGATGAGGTGGCTTTCAATGGTGCATTTTGAACACAAAAAGTCTGGAGTTCAAATAAGTTCAAATAAATGAATCCCTTTGTAACAGATGAGTTTTTCGTCGAAACCCTGATACTTCGAAAGAGATTGCCCATTTTGTACACTAGTGCATCCAGTTTTTGCCGTAACTCTCCAACTTTGTAGAACATGCTATGTGGGTGAAATGATGATACCATGCCAACTTTCACCCTTTTCAAAGTTCATTTTAAGTACATTTCAATTTCAGGTCATTTAGCTCAAAAAATTCAGTAAATGCATGAAAATATCCAAATGAAGTCAGAAAGGGTTGAAAATTGATGATGTGGCTTTGAATAGTGCATTTTGAACACACAAAATTCTGGAGTTCATATAAGTTCAAATAAATGAAATCTCTATGTAACAGATGAGTTTTCGTTCGAAACCGTGATACTCCGAAAGAGATTGTTCATTTTGTAACGAAGCGCATCCAGTTTTTGCCTTAACCCTCTCAACTTGTTTAGAACATGCTATGTGGGTGAAATGATGATACCATGCCACCTTTCACATTTTCAGAGTTCGTTTGAAGTACTTTCCTGAAATACCAAATTTAGTGAGGTCATAAAGGGTTGAAAATTGATGATGTGTGCTTTGAAATGGTGCATTTGAACACCATAAAAAGTCTGAGTTCAAATAAGTTCAAATAAAGAAATCCCGTTTGTAACAAATGAGTTTTCACATCCGAAACCCTGATACATCAAAAGAGATTGTCCATTTTGTACACGAAGTGCATCAGTTTTTTGTCCGTATCCTCTCAACTTATTAGAACATGCTATGTGGGTGAATGAGATCCATGCCAACTTTCAACCTTTTCAGATTTCATTTGAGTGCTTTTCATTTCAGGTTCATTTAGCTCGAAAAATCATTAAAGGCATGAAAAATTCCAATGAATTCAGAAAGGGTGAAAATTGATGATGTGGCTTTGAAGGGTGCATTTTGAACCCACAAAGAATCTAGAGTTCAAATAAGTTAAAATAAATGAAATCCCTTTGTAACAGATGAGTTTTCGTCTACCCTGATACTTTGAAGATATTGTCCCATTTTGTACGAAGTGCATCCAGTTTTTTGCCTTAACCATCTCAACTTTTAGAACATGCATGTGGGTGAAATTTTGATACCATGCCAATTTTCAACATTTTCAGGTTATTTGAAGTGCTTTTCCAATTTCACAGGGTCATTTAGTTCAAAAAATCAGTAATGCATGAAAAATACCAATTTAGTCTCAGAAAGGGTTGAAAATTGATGATATGGCTTGATGGTGCATTTTGAACACCAAAAAGTCTGGAGTTCAAATAAGTTCAATAAATGAAATCCCTGTAACAGATGAGTTTTTGTCCGAAACCCTGATACATCGAAAGAGATTGTCCATTTTGTACATGAAGTGCATCCAGTTTTTGCCGTAACCCTCTCAACTTATTAGAACATGCTATGTGGGTGAAATGATGTATACCATGCCAACTTTCAACCTTTTCAGAGTTCATTTGAAGTGCTTTTCAATTTCGGTCATTTAGCTCAAAAAATCAGTAAATGCATGAAAAAGCCAATGAAGTCAGAAAGGGTTGAAACTTGATGATGTGGCTTTGAATGGTGCATTTGAAACACACAAAAAGTCTAGAGTTCAATAAGTTCAAATAAATGAAATCCTTTGTAACAGATGAATTTTCTCCGAAAACCCTGATACTTCAAAGAGATGGTCCATTTTGGTAACCGAAGTGCATCCAGTTTTTGCCTTAACCATCTCAACTTTTTAGGACATGCTATGTGGTGAAATGATGATACCATGCAACTTTCACATTTTCAAGTTCATTTGAGTGCTTTTCATTTCAGGGTCATTTAGCTCAAAAAATAAGTAATGAATGAAAAATACCAAATGTAGTCAGAAAGGGTTGAAAATTGATGATGGGCTTTCATGTGCATTTTGAACACAAAAAAGTCTGGAGTTCAAATAAGTCAAAAAATGAATCCCTTGTAACAGATGAGTTTTTCGTCCGAAACCCTGATACTTCGAAGAGATGCCCATTTTGTACACTAAGTGCATCCAGTTTTTGCCGTAACCCTCTCAACTTTGTAAACATGCTATGTGGGTGAAATGATGATACCATGCCAACTTTCAACCTTTTCAAAGTTCATTTTAAGTACTTTCAATTTCAGGTTCATTTAGCTCAAAAAATCAGTAAATGCATGAAAAATACCAAATGAGTCAGAAAGGGTGAAAATTGATGATGTGGCTTTGAATAGTGCATTTTGAACACACACAAATTCTGGAGTTCATATAAGTTCAAATAAATGAAATCTCTATGTAACAGATGAGTTTTCGTTCGAAAACCGTGATACTTCGAAAGAGATTGTTCATTTTGTAACGAAGCGCATCCAGTTTTTGCCTTAACCCTCTCAAACTGTTTAGAACATCTTGTGGGTGAAATATGAACATGCCACCTTTCAAACATTTTAAGTTCGTTTGAAGTACTTTCAATTTCAGGTCATTTAGCTAAACAAAATCAGTAAATGCATGAAAAATACCAATTTAGTCAGAAAGGGTTTGAAAATTGATAATGTGTCTTTGAAATGGTGCATTTTGAACACCAAAAAGTCTGAGTTCAAATAAGTTCAAATAAGAAAATCCCTTTGAACAAATGGTTTTCGTCCGAACCCTGATACATCAAAGAGATTGTCCATTTGTACACGAAGTGCATCCAGTTTTTGCCGACCTCTCAACTTATTAGAACATGCTATGTGGTTGAAATGATGATACCACCATGCCAACTTTCAACTTTTCAGAGTTCATTTGAAGTGCTTTTCAATTCACATTCAGGTTCATTTTAGCTCAAAAAAATCATTAAATGCATGAAAAATACCAAATGAAGTCAGAAAGGGTTGAAAATTGATGATGTGGCTTTGAATGGTGCATTTTGAAACACACAAAGATCTGAGTTCAAATAAGTTAAAATAAATGAAATCCCTTTGTAACAGATGAGTTTTCCGTCCGAAACCCCTAATACTTTGAAGATATTGTCCATTTTGTACACGAAGTGCATCCAGTTTTTGCCTTAACCATCTACACTTTTAGAACATGCTATGTGGGTGAAATTTGATACCATGCCAATTTTCAACATTTCAGAGTTCATTTGAAGTGCTTTTCAATTCAGGTCATTTATTCAAAAAAAAAAATCAGTAAATCATGAAAAATACCAAATTTAGTCAGAAAGGGTTGAAAAATTGATATATGCTTGAATGGTGCATTTTGAACACCAAAAAGTCTGGAGTTCAATAAGTTCAAATAAATGAAATCCCTTTGTAACAGATGAGTTTTGTCCGAAACCCTGATACATCGAAAGAGATTGTCCATTTGTACTGAGTGCATCCATTTGTGCCGTAACCTCTCAACTTATAGAACATGCTATGTGGGTGAAATGATGATACCATGCCAACTTTCAACCTTTTCAGAGTTCATTTGAAGTGCTTTCATATTTCAGTCATTTAGCTCAAAATCAGTAAATGCATGAAAAATGCCAAATGAAGTCAGAAAGGTTGAAACTTGATGATGGTGGCTTTGAATGGTGCATTTTGAACCACACAAAAAGTCTAGAGTTCAAATAAGTTCAAATAAATGAAATCCCTTGTAACAGATGAGTTTTCGTCCGAAACCCTGATACTTCGAAAAGATTGTCCATTTGTACAACGAAGTGCATCCAGTTTTTGCTTAACCATCTCAACTTTTTAGGACATGCTATGTGGGTGAAATGTGATACCATGCCAACTTTCACATTTTCAAGTTCATTTGAAGTGCTTTTCAATTTCAGGTCTTTAGCTCAAAAAAATAAGTAAATGAATGAAAATACCAAATTTAGTCAAAAGGGTTGAAAATTGATGATGTGGCTTTCAATAGTGCATTTTGAACACATCAAAAAGTCTGGAGTTCAAATAGTTCAAATAATGAAATCCCTTTGTAACAGATGTTTTCGTCCGAAACCCTGATACTTCGAAAGAGATTGCCCATTTTGTACACTAGGCATCCAGTTTTTGCCGTAACGCTCTCAACTTTGTAGAACATGCTATGTGGGTGAAATGATGATACCATGCCAACTTTCAACCTTTCAATCATTTAAGTACATTTCAATTTCAGGGTCATTTAGCTCAAAAAAATCAGTAAAATGCATGAAAAATACCAATGAAGTCAGAAAGGGTTGAAAATTGATGATGTGGCTTTGAATGTGCATTTTGAACACACAAAATTCTGGAGTTCATATAGTTCAAATAAAATGAAATCTCTATGTAACAGATGAGTTTTTCGTTCGAAACCGTGTCACTTCGAAAGAGATGTTTCATTTGTACACAAGCGCATCCAGTTTTTGCCTAACCCTCTCAACGTTTAGAACATGCTATGTGGGTGAAATGATGATACCATCCAACTTTCTTCATTTTCAAAGTTCGTTTGAAGTATTTTCAATTTCAGGTCATTTAGCTAAACAAAATCGTAAATGCATGAAAATACCAAATTTAGCATAAAGGGTTGAAAATTGATGATGTGTCTTTGAATGGTGCATTTTGAACACCAAAAAGTCTGTAGTTCAAATAAGTTCAAATAAATGAAATCCTTTGTAACAATGAGTTTTCAATCCGAAACCCGTACATCAAAAGAGATTGTCCATTTTGTACACTGAAGTGCATCCAGTTTTGCCGTAACCTCTCAACTTATTAGAACATGCTTGTGGGTGAAATGATGATTCCATGCCAACTTTCAACCTTTTCAGAGTTTCATTTGAAGTGCTTTTCAATTTCAGGTTCATTTAGCTCGAAAAAATCATTAAATGCATGAAAAATTCAAATTAAGTCAAAAGGGTATAAAATTGATGATGTGGCTTTGAATGGTGCATTTTGAACACACAAAGAATCTAGGTTCAAATAATTAAAATAAATGAAATCCTTTGTAACAGATGAGTTTTCGTCTGAACCCTGATACTTTGAAAGATATTGTCCATTTGTAACACGAAGTGCATCCAGTTTTTTGCCTTAACCATCTCAACTTTTTAGAACATGCTATGGTGGGTGAAATTTTGATACCATGCCAATTTTCAACATTTTCAGAGTTCATTGAAGTGCTTTTTCAATTTCAGGGTCATTTAGTTCAAAAAATCAGTAAATGCATGAAAATACCAATTTAGTCAGAAAGGGTTGAAATGATGATGATGGCTTTGAATGGTGCATTTTGAACACCAAAAAAGTCTGGAGTTCAAATAAGTTCAATAAATGAAATCCCTTTGTAACAGATGAGTTTTTGTCCGAAACCCGTGATACATCGAAAGAGATTGTCCATTTTGTACATGAAGTGCATCCAGTTTTTGCGTAACCCTCTCAACTTATTGAACATGCTATGTGGTGAATGATGATACCATGCCAACTTTCAACCTTTTCAGAGTTCATTTGAAGTGCTTTTCAATTTCAGTGTCATTTAGCTCAAAAATCAGTAAATGCATGAAAAATGCCAAATGAAGTCAAAAGGGTTGAAACTGATGATTGTGCTTTGAATGGTGCATTTTGAACACACAAAAGGTCTAGAGTTCAAATAAGTTCAAATAAATGAAATCCTTTGTAACAGATGAATTTTCTCCGAAACCCTGATACTTCGAAAGAGATTGTCCATTTTGTACACGAAGTGCATCCAGTTTTTGCCTTACCCATCTCAACTTTTAGGACATCCTATGTGGGTGAAATGATGATACCATGCAAACTTTCAACATTTTCAGAGTTCATTTGAAGTGCTTTTCAATTTCAGGGTCATTTAGCTCAAAAAAATAGTAAATGAATGAAAAATACAAAGTTAGTCAGAAAGGGTTGAAAATTGATGATGTGTGGCTTTCATAGTGCATTTTGAACACCATAAAAGTCTGGAGTTCAAATAAGTTCAAATAAATGAAGTCCCTTTGTAACAGATGAGTTTTCGTCCGAACCCTGATACTTCGAAAGAGATTGCCCATTTTGTACACTAAGTAATCCAGTTTTTGCCGTAACCCTCTCAACTTTGTAGAACATGCTAGTGGGTGAAATGATGATACCATGCCAACTTTCAACCTTTTCAAAGTTCATTTAAGTACATTTCAATTTCAGGGTCATTTAGCTCAAAAAATTCAGTAAATGCTGAAAAATACCAAATGAAGTCAGAAAGGGTTGAAAATTGATGATGTGCTTTGAATAGGGCATTTTGAACACACAAATTCTGGAGTTCAATAAGTTCAAATAATGAAATCCCTATGTAACAGATGAGTTTTCGTTCGAAACCGTGATACTTCGAAGAGATTGTTCATTTTGTATACGAAGCGCATCCAGTTTTTGCCTTAACCCTCTCAACTGTTTAGAACATGCTATGTGGGTGAAATGATGATACCATGCCAACTTTCACATTTTTAGAGTTCGTTTGAAGTACTTTTCAATTTCATCAGGTCATTTAGCTAAACAAATCAGTAAATGCATGAAAATACCAATTTATTCAGAAAGGGTTGAAAATTGATAATGTTTCTTTGAAGGGTGCATTTTGAACACCAAAAAAGTCTGAGTTCAAATAAGTTCAAATAAATGAAATCCCTTTGCAACAAATGAGTTTTCGTCCGAAACCCTGATACTCAAAAGAGATTGTCCATTTTGTACACGAAGTGCATCCAGTTTTTGCCGTAACCCTCTCAACTTATTAGAACATGCTATGTGGGTGAAATGATGATACCATGCCAACTTTCAACCTTTTCAAGTTCATTGGAAGTGCTTTTTCAATTTCAGGTTCATTTAGCTCAAAAAAATCATTAAATGCATGAAAAATCCAAATGAAGTCAAAAGGGTTGAAATTGATGATGTGGCTTTGAATGTGCATTTTGAACACACACAAGAATCTAGAGTTCAAATAAGTTAAAATAATGAAATCCCTTTGTAAACAGATGAGTTTTCGTCCGAAACCCTGATACTTTGAAAATATTGTCCATTTGTCCACGAAGTGCATCCAGTTTTGCCTTAACCATCTCAACTTTTAAGAACATGCTATGTGGGTGAAATTTTGATACCATCCAATTTTCAACATTTTCAGAGTTCATTGAAGTGCTTTTCAATTTCAGGTCATTTAGTTCAAAAAAATCAGTAAATGCATGAAAACATACCAAATTTAGTCAGAAAGGGTTGAAAATTGATGATATGCTTTGAATGGTCATTTTGAACACAAAAAAAAGTCTGGAGTTCAAATAAGTTCAAATAAATGAAATCCCTTTGTAACAGATGATTTTTTGTCCGAAACCCTGATACACGGAAAGAGATTGTCCATTTGTACATGAAGTGCATCCATTTTTTTGCCGTAACCCTCTCAACTTATTAGAACATGCTATGTGGGTGAAATGATGATACCATGCCAACTTCAACCTTTTCAGAGTTCATTTGAAGTGCTTTTCAATTCAGTGTCATTTAGCTCAAAAATCAGTAAATGCATGAAAATGCCAAATGAAGTCAGAAAGGGTTGAAACTTGATGATGTGGCTTTGATGGTGCATTTTGAACACACAAAAAGTCTAGAGTTCAAATAAGTTCAAATAAATAAAATCCCTTTGAACAGATGAGTTTTCGTCCGAAACCCTGATACTTCGAAAGAGATTGTCCTTTTGTAACACGAAGTGCATCCATTTTTGCCTTAACCATCTAACTTTTTAGACATGCTATGTGGGTGAAATGATGATACCATGCCAACTTTCAACATTTTCAGAGTTCATTTGAAGTGCTTTTCAATTTCAGGTCATTAGCTCAAAAATAAGTAAATGAATGAAAAATACCAAATGTAGTCAGAAAGGGTTGAAATTGATGATTTGCTTTCAATAGTGCATTTTGAACACATAAAAAGTCTGGAGTTCAAATAAGTTCAAATAAATGAATCCTTTGTAACAGATGAGTTTTCGTCCGAAACCCTGATACTTCGAAAGAGATTGCCCATTTTGTACACTCAGTGCATCCAGTTTTTTGCCGTAACGCTCTCAACTTTGTAGAACATGCTATGTGGGTGAAATGATGATACCATGCCAACTTTCAACTTTTCAAAGTTCATTTTAAGTACATTTCAATTTCAAGGGTCATTTAGCTCAAAAAAATCAGTAAATGCATGAAAAATACCAAATGAAGTCAGAAAGGGTTGAAAATTGATGATGTGGCTTTGATAGTGCATTTGACACACAAAAATTCTGGAGTTCATATAAGTTCAAATAAATGAAATCTCTATGTAACAGATGAGTTTTCGTTCGAAACGCGTGATACTTCGAAAGAGATTGTCATTTTGTACCGAAGCGCATCCAGTTTTTCCTTAACCCTCTCAACTGTTTAGAAACTATGCTATTGTGGGGAAATGATGATACCATCCAACTTTCTTCATTTTCAGAGTTCGTTTGAAGTACTTTTCAATTTCAGGGTCATTTAGCTAAACCAAATCAGTAAATGCATGAAAAACCAAATTTAGTCAGAAAGGGTTGAAAATTGATGATGTGTCTTTGAATGGTGCATTTTGAACACCAAAAAAGTCTGTAGTTCAAATAAGTTCAAATAAATGAAATCCTTTGTAACAAATGAGTTTTCTTCCAAACCCGGATACATCAAAAGAGATTGTCCATTTTGTACACGAAGTGCATCCAGTTTTTGCGTAATCCTCTCAACTTATTAGAACAGCTATGTGGGTGAAATGATGATTCCATGCCAACTTTCAACCTTTTCAGATTTCATTTGAATGGCTTTTCAATTTCAGGTTCTTAGCTCGAAAAATCATTAAATGCATGAAAAATTCCAAATGAAGTCAGAAAGGGTTGAAAAATGATGATGTGGCTTTGAATGGTGCATTTGAACACACAAAATCTAGAGTTCAATAAGTTAAATAAATGAAATCCCTTTGTAACAGATAGTTTTCGTCTGAAACCCTGATACTTTGAAAGATATTGTCCATTTTGTACACAATGCATCCAGTTTTTTGCCTTAACCATCTCAATCTTTTTAGACATGCTATGTGGGTGAAATTTTGATACCATGCCTAATTTCAACATTTCATCAGATTCATTTGAAGTTGCTTTCAATTCGGTCATTTAGTTCAAAAAAATCAGTAAATGCATGAAAAATACCAAATTTATCAGAAAGGGTTGAAAATTGATGATATGGCTTTGAATGGTGCATTTTGAACACCAAAAAAGTCTGGAGTTCAATAAGTTCAAATAAATGAAATCCCTTGTAACAGATGAGTTTTTGTCCGAAACCCTGATACATCGAAAGAGATTGTCCATTTTGTACATGAAGTGCATCCAGTTTTTTGCCGAACCCTCTCAACTTATTAGAACAATGCATGTGGGTGAAATGATGATACCATGCCAACTTTCAACCTTTTCAGAGTTCATTTGAAGTGCTTTTCATTTCAGTGTCATTTATCAACAAAAAAATCAGTAAAGCATGAAAAATGCCAAATGAAGTCAGAAAGGGTTGAAACTTGATGTGTGGCTTTGAATGGTGCATTTGACACACAAAAAGTCTAGAGTTCAAATAGTTCAAATAATAAATCCCTTTGTAACAGATGAATTTTCGTCCGAAACCACCTGATACTTCGAAAGAGATTGTCCATTTTGTACACGAAGTGCATCCAGTTTTTGCCTAACATCTCAACTTTTTAGGACATGCTATGTGGTGAAATGATGATCCATGCAAACTTTCAACATTTTCAGAGTTCATTTGAAGTGCTTTTCATTATCAAGGTCATTTAGCTCAAAAAATAAGTAAATGAATGAAAAAACCAAATGTGTCAGAAAGGGTTGAAATTGATGATGTGCTTTCAGTGTGCATTTTGAACACACATAAAAAGTCGGAGTTCAAATAATTCATAAATGAAGTCCCTTTGTAACAGATGATTTTTCGTCCGAAACCCTGATACTTCGAAAGAGATTGCCCATTTTGTACACTAAGTGCATCCAGTTTTTGCCGTAACCCTCTCAACTTTGTAGAAACATGCTATGTGGGTGAAATGATATGTCCATGCCAACTTTCAACCTTTTCAAAGTTCATTTTAAGTACATTTCAATTTCAGGGTCATTAGCTCAAAAAATTCAGTAAATGCATGAAAAATACCAAATGAAGTCAGAAAGGGTTGAAATTGATGATGTGGCTTGAATAGTGCATTTTGAACACACAAAAATTCTGGAGTTCATATAAGTTCAAATAAATGAAATCTCTATGTAACAGATGAGTTTTCGTTCGAAACCGTGATACTTCGAAAGAGATTGTTTCATTTTGTATACGAGCGCATCCAGTTTTTGCTTAAACCCTCTCAACTGTTTAGAACATGCTATGTGGGAAATGATGATCCAGGCCAACCTTTCTTTTTCAATTTTAGAGTTCGTTTGAAGTACTTTTCAATTTCAGGGTCATTTAGCTAAACAAAATCATATGCATGAAAATACCAAATTTAGTCAGAAAGGGTTAAAATTGATAATGTGTCTTTGAATGGTGGCATTTTGAACACCAAAAAAGTCTGTAGTTCAATAAGTTCAAATAAGAATCCCTTTGCACAAATGAGTTTTCGTCCGAAACCCTGATACATCAAAAGAGATTGTCCATTTGTACACGAAGTGCATCCAGTTTTTGCCGTAACCTCTCAACTTATTAGAACATGCTATGTGGGGGAAATGATGATCATGCCAACTTTCAAACCTTTTCAGAGTTCATTTGAAGTGCTTTTCAATTCAGGTTCATTTAGCTCAAAAAAATCATTAAAGCAATGAAAAATACCAAATGAAGTCGAAAGGGTGAAAATGATGATGTGGCTTTGAATGGTGCATTTTGAACACACAAAGATCTAAGTTCAAATAATTTAAAATAATGAAATCCCTTTGTAACAATGAGTTTTTCGTCCGAAACCCTGATACTGATTGAATAGATATTGTACACATTGTGTGACACGAAGCTTCCATGTGCTGGCCTTAACCATCTCAAACTTTTTAGAACAGGCTATGTGGGTGAAATTTTGATACCATGCCAATTTTCAACATTTTCAGAGTTCATTTGAAGTGCTTCAAATCAGGGTCATTTAGTTCAAAAAAAATCAGTAAATGCATGAAAAATACCAAATTTAGTCAAAAGGGTTGAAAATTATGATATGGCTTTGAATGGTGCATTTTGAACACCAAAAAAGTCTGGAGTTCAAATAAGTTCAAATAAATGAAATCCCTTTGTAACAGATGAGTTTTTGTCCGAAACCCTGATACATCGAAAGAGATTTGTCCAGTTTGTACATGAAGTGCATCCAGTTTTTGCCGTAAACCCTCTCAACTTATTAGAACATGCTATGTGGGTGAAATGATGATACCATGCCAACTTTCAACCTTTTCAGAGTTCATTTGAAGTGCTTTTCAATTTCATGTCATTTAGCTCAAAAAATCAGTAAATGCATGAAAATGCCAAATGAAGTCAGAAGGGTTGAAACTTGATGATGTGGCTTTGAATGTGCATTTTTGAACACACAAAAAGTCTAGAGTTCAAAAAGTTCAAATAAATGAAATCCCTTTGTAACAGATGAGTTTTCGTCCGAAACCCTGATACTTCGAAAGAGATTGTCCATTTTGTACACGAAGTGTCATCCAGTTTTTGCCTTAACCATCTCAACTTTTTAGGACATGCTATGTGGGTGAAATGATGATACCATGCCAACTTTCAACATTTTCAGAGTTCATTTGAAGTGCTTTTCAATTTCAGGGTCATTTAGCTCAAAAAAATAAGTAAATGAAATGAAAATACCAAATGTAGTCAGAAAGGGTTGAAAATTGATGATGTGGCTCAATAGTGCATTTTGAACACATAAAAAGTCTGGAGTTCAATAAGTTCAAATAAATAAATCCCTTTGTAACAGAGTGAGTTTTCGTCCGAAACCCTGATACTTCGAAAGAGATTGCCCATTTTGTACACTCATGCATCCAGTTTTGCCGTAACGCTCTCACTTTGTAGAACATGCATGTGGGTGTAAGAATATGATACCACAACTTTCAACCTTTTCAAAGTTCATTTTAAGTACATTTCAATTTCAGGGTCATTTAGCTCAAAAAATCAGTAATGCATGAAAAATACCAATGAAGTCAGAAAGGGTTGAAAATTGATGATGTGGCTTTGAATAGTGCATTTTGAACACACAAAATTCTGGAGTTCATATAAGTTCAAATAAATGAAATCTCTATGTAACAGATGATTTTCGTTCGAACCGTTGATACTTCGAAAGAATTGTTCATTTTGTACACGAAGCGCATCCAGTTTTTTGCCTTAACCCTCCTCACCTGTTAGAACATGCTATGTGGGGTGAAATGATGATACCATGCCAACTTTCTTCATTTTCAGAGTTCGTTTGAAGTACTTTTCAATTTCAGGTCATTTAGCTAAACAAAATCAGTAAATGCATGAAAAATACCAAATTTATGTCAGAAAGGTTGAAAATTGATGATGTGTCTTTTGAATGGTGCATTTGAACACCAAAAAGTCTGTATTCAAATAAGTTCAAATAAATGAAATCCCTTTGTAACAAATGATTTTTCATCCAACCCCTGATACATCAAAAGAGATTGTCCATTTTGTACACGAAGTGCATCCAGTTTTTGCCGAATCCTCTCAACTTATTAGAACATGCTATGTGGGTGAAATGATGATTCCATGCCAACTTTCAACCTTTCAGATTTCTTTGAAGTGCTTTTCAATTTCAGGTTCATTTAGCTCTGAAAAAATCATTAAATGCAGAAAAATCCAATGAAGTCAGAAAGGGTTGAAAATTGATGATGTGGCTTTGAATGGTGCATTTTGAAAACACACAAGAATCTAGTTCAAATAAGTTAAAATAAATGAAATCCCTTTTGTAACAGATGAGTTTTCGTCTGAAACCCTGATACTTTGAAAGATATTGTCCATTTTGTACACGAAGTGCATCCAGTTTTTGCCTTACCATCTCAACTTTTTAGAACATCTATGTGGGTGAATATTTTGATACCATGCCAATTTTCAACATTTTCAGAGTTCATTTGAAGTGCTTTTCAAATTTCAGGTCATTTAGTTCAAAAAAATCAGTAAATGCATGAAAAATACCAAATTTAGTCAGAAAGGGTTGAAAATTGATGATATGGCTTTGAATGGTGCATTTTGAACACCAAAAAAGTCTGGAGTTCAATAAGTTCAAATAAATGACATCCCTTTGTAACAGATGAGTTTTTTGTCCGAAACCACTGATACACGAAAAGAGATGTCCATTTTTACATGAAGTGCATCCAGTTTTTTGCCGTAACCCTCTCAACTTATTAAAACATGCTATGTGGGTGAAATGATAGATACCATGCCACTTTCAACCTTTTCAGAGTTCTATTTGAAGTGCTTTTCAATTTCAGTGTCATTTAGCTCAAAAAATCAGTAAATGCATGAAAAATGCCAAATGAAGTCAGAAAGGGTTGAAACTTGATGATGTGGCTTTGAATGTGAATTTTGAACACACAAAAGTCTGAGTTCAATAGTTTCAAATAAATGAAATCCCTTTGTAACAGATGAATTTTCGTCCGATACCCTGATACTTCGAAGGAGATTGTCCATTTTGTACACGAAGTGCATCCAGTTTTTGCCTTAACCATCTCAACTTTTAGGACATGCTATGTGGGTGAAATGATGATACCATGCAACTTTCACATTTTCAGAGTTCATTTGAAGTGCTTTTTCAATTTCAGGGTCATTTAGCTCAAAAATAAGTAAATGAATGAAAAATACCAAATGTAGTCAGAAAGGGTTGAAAATTATGATGTGTGGCTTTCAATAGTGCATTTTGAACACATAAAAAGTCTGGTAGTTCAATAAGGTTCAAAATAAATGAATCCCTTTGTAGCGATGAGTGTCCGAAACCCCTGATACTTCTCGAAAGAGATGCCCATTTTGTACACTAAGTGTCCATCCAGTTTTTGCCGTACCTCTCTCAACTTTGTAGAAACATGCTATGTGGGTGAAATGATGATACCATGCAACTTTCAACCTTTTCAAGTTCATTTAGTACATTTCAATTTCAGGGTCATTTATCCAAAAATCAGTAAATGCATGAAAAATACCAAATGAATCAGAAAGGGTTGAAAATTGATGATGTGGCTTTGATAGTGCATTTTGAACACACAAAAATCTGGAGTTCATATAAGTTCAATATGAAATCTCTATGTAACAGTGAGTTTTCTTTCGAAACCGTGATACTTCGAAAGAGATTGTTCATTTTGTACACGAAGCGCATCCGTTTTTGCCTTAACCCTCTCAACTGTTTAGAACATGCTATTGTGGGGTGAAATGATACCATCCAACTTTCTTCATTTTCAGAGTTCGTTTGAAGTACTTTTCAATTCAGGTCATTTAGCTAAACAAATCAGTAAATATGAAAAATACCAATTTAGTCAGAAAGGTTGAAAATTGATATGTGTCTTTGAATGTGTGCATTTTGAACACCAAAAAAGTCTGAGTTCAAATAAGTTCAAATAAATGAAATCCCTTTGTAACAAATGAGTTTTCATCCGAAACCCTGATACATCAAAAGAATTGTCCATTTTGTACACGAAGTGCATCCAGTTTTTGCCTAACCCTCTCAACTTATTAGAACATGCTATGTGGGTGAAATGATGATTCCATGCCAACTTTCAACTTTTCAGAGTTCATTTGAAGTGCTTTTCATTTCAGGTTCATTTAGCTCAAAAAATCTTAAATGCATGAAAATCCAAATGAAGTCAGAAAGGTTGAAAATTGATGATGTGCTTTGAATGGTGCATTTTGAACAACAAAGAATCTAGAGTTCAATAAGTTAAAAATAATGAAATCCCTTTGTACAGATGAGTTTTCGCCGAAACCCTGATACTTTGAAAGATAGGTCCATTTTGTACACGAAGTGCATCCAGTTTTTGCCTTAACCATCTCAACTTTTTAGAACATGCTATGTGGGTGAAATTTTGATACCATGCCAATTTTCAACATTTTCAGAGTTCATTTGAAGTGCTTTTCAATTTCAGGGTCATTAGTTCAAAAAAATCAGTAATGCTGAAAAAATACCAATTTGTCAGAAGTTTGAAATTTGATGATATGGCTTTGAATGGTGCATTTTGAACACCAAAAAAGTCTGGAGTTCAAATAAGTTCAAATAAATGAATCCCTTTGTAACAGATGAGTTTTTGTCCGAAACCCTGATACATCGAAAGAGATTGTCCATTTTGTACATGAAGTGCATCCGTTTTTGCCGAAACCCCTCAACTTATTAGAACATGCTATGTGGTTGAAATGATGATACCATGCCAACTTTCAACCTTTTCAGAGTTCATTTGAAGTGCTTTTCAATTTCAGGGTCTTTAGCTCAAAAAATCAGTAAATGCATGAAAAATGCCAAATGAAGTCAGAAAGGGTTGAAACTTGATGATGTGGCTTTGAATGTGCATTTTGAACACACAAAAGTCTAGAGTTAAATAAGTTCAAATAAATGAAATCCCTTTGTAACAGATAGTTTTCGTCCAAAACCCTGATACTTCGAAAGAGATTGTCCATTTGTACACGAAGTGCATCCAGTTTTTGCCTTACCCATCTCAACTTTTTAGGACATGCTAGTGGTGAAATGATGATACCATGCCAACTTTCAACATTTTCAGAGTTCATTTAAGTGCTTTTCAATTTCAGGGTCATTTCTCAAAAAGTAAATGAATGAAAAATACCAAGTAGTCAGAAAGGGTTGAAAATTGATGATGTGGCTTTCAATGGTGCATTTTGACACACAAAAAGTCTGGAGTTCAAATAATTTCAAATAAATGAAATCCCTTTGTAACAGATGAGTTTTCGTCCGAAACCCTGATACTTCGAAAGAGATTGCCCATTTTGTACTAATGCTCATCCAGTTTTTGCGTAACCGCTCTCAACTTTGTAGAACATGCTATTGGGTGAAATGATGATACCATGCCAACTTTCAACCTTTTCAAAGTTCATTTTAAGTACTTCAATTTCAATCAGGGTCATTTAGCTAAAAAAAATCAGTAAATGCATGAAAAATACCAAATGAAGTCAGAAAGGGTTGAAAATTGATGATGTGGCTTTGATAGTGCATTTTGAACCACAAAAATTCTGGAGTTCATATAAGTTCAAATAAATGAAATCTCTATGTAACAGATGAGTTTTCGTTCGAAACCGTGATACTTCGAAAGAGATTGTTCATTTTGTACACGAAGCGCATCCAGTTTTTGCCTTAACCCTCTCAACTGTTTAGAACATGCTAGTGGGTGAAATGATGATACCATGCCAACTTTCTCATTTTCAGAGTTCGTTTGAATACTTTTCAATTTCAGGGTCATTTAGCTAACAAACAAAATCAGTAAATGCTGAAAATACCAAATTTAGTCAAAAGGGTTGAAAATTGATGATGTGTCTTTGAATGGTGCATTTTGAACACCAAAAAGTCTGTAGTTCAAATAAGTTCAAATAAATGAAATCCCTTTGTAACAAATGAGTTTTCATCCCGAAACCCTGATACATCAAAAGAGATTGTCCATTTTGTACACGAAGTGCATCCAGTTTTTGCCGTATACCTCTCAACTTATTAGAACATGCTATGTGGGTGAAATGATGATTCCATGCCAACTTTCAACCTTTTCAGTTTCATTTGAAGTGCTTTTCAATTTCAGGTTCATTTAGCTCGAAAAATCATTAAATGCATGAAAAATCCCAAATGAATCAGAAAGGGTTGAAAATTGATGATGTGGCTTTGAAGGTGCATTTTGAACCACAAAGAATCTAGAGTTCAAATAAGTTAAAATAAATGAAATCCCTTTGTAACAGATGAGTTTTCGTCACCCTGATACTTTGAAAGATATTGTCCATTTTGTACACGAAGTGCATCCAGTTTTTGCCTTAACCATCTCAACTTTTAGAACATGCTATGTGGGTGAAATTTTGATACCATGCCAATTTTTCAACATTTTCAGAGTTCATTTGAAGTGCTTTTCAATTTCAGGGTCATTTAGTCAAAAAATCAGTAAATGCATGAAAAATACCAATTTAGTCAGAAAGGGTTGAAAATTGATGATATTGCTTTGAATGGTGCATTTTGAACACCAAAAAGTCTGGAGTTCAAATAAGTTCAATAATGAAATCCCTTTGTAACAGATGAGTTTTTGTCCGAAACCCTGATACATCGAAAGAGATTGTCCATTTTGTACATGAAGTGCATCCAGTTTTTGCCGTAACCCTCTCAACTTATTAGAACATGCTATGTGGGTGAAATGATGATACCATGCCAACTTTCAACCTTTTCAGAGTTCATTTGAAGTGCTTTTCAATTTCAGGTCATTTAGCTCAAAAATCAGTAAATGCATGAAAAATGCCAAATGAAGTCAGAAAGGGTTGAAACTTGATGATGTGGCTTTGAATGGTGCATTTTGAACACACAAAAAGTCTAGAGTTCAATAAGTTCAAATAAATGAAATCCCTTTGTAACAGATGATTTTCGTCCGAAACCCTGATACTTCGAAAGAGATTGTCCATTTGTACCGAAGTGCATCCAGTTTTTGCCTTAACCATCTCAACTTTTTAGGACATGCTATGTGGTGAAATGATGATACCATGCCAACTTTCACCATTTTCAGAGTTCATTTGAAGTGCTTTTCAATTTCAGGGTCATTTAGCTCAAAAAATAAGTAAATGAATGAAAAATACCAAATGTAGTCAAAAGGGTTGAAAATTGATGATGTGGCTTTCAATGTGCATTTTGAACACAAAAAAGTCTGGAGTTCAAATAAGTTCAAAAAATGAATCCCTTTGTAACAGATGAGTTTTCGTCCGAAACCCTGATACTTCGAAGAGATTGCCCATTTTGTACACTAAGTGCATCCAGTTTTTGCCGTAACCCTCTCAACTTTGTAGAACATGCTATGTGGGTGAAATGATGACCATGCCAACTTTCAACCTTTTCAAAGTTCATTTTAAGTACATTTCAATTTCAGGTTCATTTAGCTCAAAAAATCAGTAAATGCATGAAAAATACCAAATGAAGTCAGAAAGGGTTGAAAATTGATGATGTGGCTTTGAATAGTGCATTTTGACACACCAAATTCTGGAGTTCATATAAGTTCAAATAAATGAAATCTCTATGTAACAGATGAGTTTTCGTTCGAAACCGTGATACTTCGAAAGAGATTGTTCATTTTGTAACGAAGCGCATCCAGTTTTTTGCCTTAACCCTCTCAACTGTTTAGAACATGCTATGTGGGTGAAATGATGATACCATGCCACCTTTCAACTTTTTAAGTTCGTTTGAAGTACTTTTCAATTTCAGGTCATTTAGCTAAACAAAATCAGTAAATGCATGAAAAATACCAATTTAGTCAGAAAGGGTTGAAAATTGATATGTGTCTTTGAATGGTGCATTTTGAACACCAAAAAGTCTGGAGTTCAAATAAGTTCAAATAAAGAAATCCCTTTGAACAAATGGTTTTTCGTCCGAACCCTGATACATCAAAGAGATTGTCCATTTGTACACGAAGTGCATCCAGTTTTTGCCGTAACCTCTCAACTTATTAGAACATGCTATGTGGTGAAATGATGATACCACCATGCCAACTTTCAACCTTTTCAGAGTTCATTTGAAGTGCTTTTCATTTCATTCAGGTTCATTTAGCTCAAAAAAATCATTAAATGCATGAAAAATATCCAAATGAAGTCAGAAAGGGTTGAAAATTGATGATGTGGCTTTGAATGGTGCATTTTGAACACACAAAGAATCTAGAGTTCAAATAAGTTAAATAAATGAAATCCCTTTGTAACAGATGAGTTTTCGTCCGAAACCCTGATACTCTTGAAGATATTGTCCATTTTGTACACGAAGTGCATCCAGTTTTGCCTTAACCATCTCAACTTTTAGAACATGCTATGTGGGTGAAATTTTGATACCATGCCAATTTTCAACATTTTCAGAGTTCATTTGAAGTGCTTTTTCAATTTCAGGGTCATTTATTTCAAAAAAAATCAGTAAATCATGAAAAATACCAAATTTAGTCAGAAAGGGTTGAAAATTGATATATGGCTTTGAATGGTGCATTTTGAACACCAAAAAGTCTGGAGTTCAATAATTTCAAATAAATGAAATCCCTTTGTAACAGATGAGTTTTTGTCCGAAACCCTGATACATCGAAAGAGATTGTCCATTTTGTACATGAAGTGCATCCAGTTTTTGCCGTAACCCTCTCAACTTATTAGAACATGCTATGTGGGTGAAATGATGATACCATCCAACTTTCAACCTTTTCAGAGTTCATTTGAAGTGCTTTTCATTTCAGTCATTTAGCTCAAAAAATCAGTAAATGCATGAAAATGCCAAATGAAGTCAGAAAGGGTTGAAACTTGATGATGTGGCTTTGAATGGTGCATTTTGAACACACAAAAAGTCTAGAGTTCAAATAAGTTCAAATAAATGAAATCCCTTGTAACAGATAGTTTTCGTCCGAAACCCTGATACTTCGAAAAGATTGTCCATTTTGTACACGAAGTGCATCCAGTTTTTGCCTTAACCATCTCAACTTTTTAGGACATGCTATGTGGGTGAAATGTGATACCATGCCAACTTTCAACATTTTCAGAGTTCATTTGAAGTGCTTTTCAATTTCAGGGTCATTTAGCTCAAAAAAATAAGTAAATGAATGAAAAATACCAAATAGTCAAAAGGGTTGAAAATTGATGATGTGGCTTTCAATAGTGCATTTTGAACACACAAAAGTCTGGAGTTCAAATAAGTTCAAATAAATGAAATCCCTTTGTAACAGATAGATTTTCGTCCGAAACCCTGATACTTCGAAAGAGATTGCCCATTTTGTACACTATGGCATCCAGTTTTTGCCGTAACCTCTCAACTTTGTAGAACATGCTATGTGGTGAAATGATGATACCATGCCAACTTTCAACCTTTTCAAGTTCATTTTAAGTACATTTCAATTTCAGGGTCATTTAGCTCAAAAAAATCAGTAAATGCATGAAAAATACCAAATGAAGTCAGAAAGGGTTGAAAATTGATGATGTGGCTTTGAATAGTGCATTTTGAACACACAAAATTCTGGAGTTCATATAAGTTCAAATAAATGAAATCTCTATGTAACAGATGAGTTTTCGTTCGAAACCGTGTACTTCGAAAGAGATTGTTCATTTTGTACACGAAGCGCATCCAGTTTTTGCCTTAACCCTCTCAACTTTAGAACATGCTATGTGGGTAAATGATGATACCATGCCAACTTTTTCATTTTCAAAGTTCGTTTGAAGTATTTTCAATTTCAGGTCATTTAGCTAAACAAAATCAGTAAATGCATGAAAAATACCAAATTTAGCAAAAGGGTTGAAAATTGATGATGTGTCTTTGAATGGTGCGTGCATTTTGAACACCAAAAAAGTCTGTAGTTCAAATAAGTTCAAATAAATGAAATCCCTTTGTAACAAATGAGTTTTCATCCGAAACCCTGATACATCAAAAGAGATTGTCCATTTTGTACACGAAGTGCATCCAGTTTTTGCCCTAACCCTCTCAACTTATTAGAACATGCTATGTGGGTGAAATGATGATACCATGCCAACTTTCAACCTTTTCAGAGTTCATTTGAAGTGCTTTTCAATTTCAGGTTCATTTAGCTCAAAAAAATCATTAAATGCATGAAAAATACCAAATGAAGTCAGAAAGGGTTGAAAATTGATGATGTGGCTTTGAATGGTGCATTTTGAACACACAAAGAATCTAGAGTTCAAATAAGTTAAAATAAATGAAATCCCTTTGTAACAGATGAGTTTTCGTCCGAAACCCTGATACTTTGAAAGATATTGTCCATTTTGTACACGAAGTGCATCCAGTTTTTGCCTTAACCATCTCAACTTTTTAGAACATGCTATGTGGGTGAAATTTTGATACCATGCCAATTTTCAACATTTTCAGAGTTCATTTGAAGTGATTTTCAAATTCAGGGTCATTTAGTTCAAAAAAAAATCAGTAAATGCATGAAAAATACCAAATTTAGTCAAAAAGGGTTGAAAATTGATGATATGGCTTTGAATGGTGCATTTTGAACACCAAAAAAGTCTGGAGTTCAAATAAGTTCAAATAAATGAAATCCCTTTGTAACAGATGAATTTTTGTCCGAAACCCTGATACATCGAAAGAGATTGTCCATTTTGTACATGAAGTGCATCCAGTTTTTGCCGTAACCCTCTCTACTTATTAGAACATGCTATGTGGGTGAAATGATGATACCATGCCAACTTTCAACCTTTTCAGAGTTCATTTGAAGTGCTTTTCAATTTCAGGGTCATTTAGCTCAAAAAATCAGTAAATGCATGAAAAATGCCAAATGAAGTCAGAAAGGGTTGAAACTTGATGATGTGGCTTTGAATGGTGCATTTTGAACACACAAAAACTCTAGAGTTCAAATAAGTTCAAATAAATGAAATTACTTTGTAACGGATGAGTTTTCGTCCGAAACCCTCATACTTCGAAAGAGATTGTCCATTTTGTACACGAAGTGCATCCAGTTTTTGCCTTAACCATCTCAACTTTTTAGAACATGCTATGTGGGTGAAATGATGATACCATGCCAACTTTCAACATTTTCAGAGTTCATTTGAAGTGCTTTTAAATTTCAGGGTCATTTAGCTCAAAAAAAGAAGTAAATGAATGAAAAATACCAAATATAGTCAGAAAGGGTTGAAAATTGATGATGTGGCTTTCAATGGTGCATTTTGAACACACAAAAAGTCTGGAGTTCAAATAAGTTCAAATAAATGAAATCCCTTTGTGACAGATGAGTTTTCGTCCGAAACCCTGATACTTCGAAAGAGATTGTCCATTTTGTACATTAAGTGCATCCAATTTTTGCCGTAACCCTCTCAACTTTGTAGAACATGCTATGTGGGTGAAATGATGATACCATGCCAACTTTCAACCTTTTCAAAGTTCATTTTAAGTACATTTCAATTTCAGGGTCATTTAGCTCAAAAAAATCAGTAAATGCATGAAAAATACCAAATGAAGTCAGAAAGGGTTGAAAATTGATGATGTGGCTTTGAATAGTGCAATTTGAACAAACAAAAAGTCTGGAGTTCATATAAGTTCAAATAAATGAAATATCTATGTAACAGATGAGTTTTCGTTCGAAACCGTGATACTTCGAAAGAGATATATCATTTTGTACATGAAGCGCATCCAGTTTTTGCCTTAACCCTCTCTACTGTTTAGAACATGCTATGTGGGTGAAATGATGATACCATGCCAAGTTTCAACATTTTCAGAGTTCGTTTGAAGTACTTTTCAATTTCAGGGTCATTTAGCTAAACAAAATCAGTAAATGCATGAAAAATACCAAATTTAGTCAGAAAGGGTTGAAAATTGATGATGTGTCTTTGAATGGTACATTTTGAACACCAAAAAAGTCTGGAGTTCAAATAAGTTCAAATAAATGAAATCCCTTTGTGACAAATGAGTTTTCGTCCGAAACCCTGATACATCAAAAGAGATTGTCCATTTTGTACACGAAGTGCATCCAGTTTTTGCCGTAACCCTCTCAACTTATTAGAACATGCTATGTGGGTGAAATGATGATACCATGCCAACTTTCAACCTTTTCAGAGTTCATTTGAAGTGCTTTTCAATTTCAGGTTCATTTAGCTCGAAAAAATCATTAAATGCATGAAAAATGCCAAATGAAGTCAGAAAGGGTTGAAAATTGATGATGTGGCTTTGAATGGTGCATTTTGAACACACAAAGAATCTAGAGTTCAAATAAGTTAAAATAAATGAAATCCCTTTGTAAGAGATGAGTTTTCGTCCAAAACCCTGATACTTTGAAAGATATTGTCCATTTTGTACACGAAGTGCATCCAGTTTTTGCCTTAACCATCTCAACTTTTTAGAACATGCTATGTGGGTGAAATTTTGATACCATGCCAATTTTCAACATTTTCAGAGTTCATTTGAAGTGCTTTTCAATTTCAGGGTCATTTAGTTCAAAAAAATCAGTAAATGCATGAAAAATACCAAATTTAGTCAGAAACGGTTGAAATTGATGATATGGCTTTGAATGGTGCATTTTGAACACCAAAAAAGTCTGGAGTTCAAAAGTTCAAATAAATGAAATCCCTTGCCCATTTTGTACACTAGTGGCATCCAGTTTTTGCCGTAACGCTCTCAACTTTGTAGAACATGCTATGTGGTGAAATGATGATACCATGCCAACTTTCAACCTTTTCAAGTTCATTTAAGTACATTTCAATTTCAGGGTCATTTAGCTCAAAAAAATCAGTAAATGCATGAAAAATACCAAATGAAGTCAGAAAGGGTTGAAAATTGATGATGTGGCTTTGAATGTGCATTTTGAACACACAAAATTCTGGAGTTCATATAAGTTCAAATAAAATGAAATCTCTATGTAACAGATGAGTTTTCGTTCGAAACCGTGATACTTCGAAAGAGATTGTTCATTTTGTACACGAAGCGCATCCAGTTTTTGCCTAACCCTCTCAACGTTTAGAACATGCTATGTGGGTGAAATGATGATACCATGCCAACTTTCTTCATTTTCAGAGTTCGTTTGAAGTATTTTCAATTTCAGGTCATTTAGCTAAACAAAATCAGTAAATGCATGAAAAATACCAAATTTAGAAAAGGGTTGAAAATTGATGATGTGTCTTTGAATGGTGCATTTGAACACCAAAAAAGTCTGTAGTTCAAATAAGTTCAAATAAATGAAATCCCTTTGTAACAAATGAGTTTTCATCCGAAACCCTGTACATCAAAAGAGATTGTCCATTTTGTACACGAAGTGCATCCAGTTTTTGCCGTAACCTCTCAACTTATTAGAACATGCTATGTGGGTGAAATGATGATTCCATGCCAACTTTCAACCTTTTCAGATTTCATTTGAAGTGCTTTTCAATTTCAGGTTCATTTAGCTCGAAAAAATCATTAAATGCATGAAAAATCAAATAAGTCAGAAAGGGTAAAAATTGATGATGTGGCTTTGAATGGTGCATTTTGAACACACAAAGAATCTAGGTTCAAATAAGTTAAAATAAATGAAATCCCTTTGTAACAGATGAGTTTTCGTCGAAACCCTGATACTTTGAAAGATATTGTCCATTTTGTACACGAAGTGCATCCAGTTTTTTGCCTTAACCATCTCAACTTTTTAGAACATGCTATGGTGGGTGAAATTTTGATACCATGCCAATTTTCAACATTTTCAGAGTTCATTTGAAGTGCTTTTCAATTTCAGGTCATTTAGTTCAAAAAAATCAGTAAATGCATGAAAATACCAAATTTAGTCAGAAAGGGTTGAAAATTGATGATATGGCTTTGAATGGTGCATTTTAACACCAAAAAAGTCTGGAGTTCAAATAAGTTCAATAAATGAAATCCCTTTGTAACAGATGAGTTTTTGTCCGAAACCCGGATACATCAAAGAGATTGTCCATTTTGTACATGAAGTGCATCCAGTTTTTGCTAAACCCTCTCAACTTATTGAACATGCTATGTGGGTGAAATGATGATACCATGCCAACTTTCAACCTTTTCAGAGTTCTTTGAAGTGCTTTTCAATTTCAGTGTCATTTAGCTCAAAAATCAGTAAATGCATGAAAAATGCCAAATGAAGTCAAAAGGGTTGAAACTGATGATTGGCTTTGAATGGTGCATTTTGAACACACAAAAGTCTAGAGTTCAAATAAGTTCAAATAAATGAAATCCTTTGTAACAGATGATTTTCGTCCGAAACCCTGATACTTCGAAAGAGATTGTCCATTTGTACACGAAGTGCATCCAGTTTTTGCCTTACCCATCTCAACTTTTTAGGACATCCTATGTGGGTGAAATGATGATACCATGCAAAACTTTCAACATTTTCAGAGTTCATTTGAAGTGCTTTTCAATTTCGGTCATTTAGCTCAAAAAAATAGTAAATGAATGAAAAATACCAAAGTATAGTCAGAAAGGGTTGAAAATTGATGATGTGGCTTTCATAGTGCATTTTGAACACCAAAAAGTCTGGAGTTCAAATAAGTTCAAATAAATGAAATCCCTTTGTAACAGATGAGTTTTCGTCCGAACCCTGATACTTCGAAAGAGATTGCCCATTTTGTACACTAAGTAATCCAGTTTTTGCCGTAACCCTCTCAACTTGTAGAACATGCTAGGTGGGTGAAATGATGATACCATGCCAACTTTCAACCTTTTCAAAGTTCATTTAAGTACATTTCAATTTCAGGGTCATTTAGCTCAAAAAATTCAGTAAATGCTGAAAAATACCAAATGAAGTCAGAAAGGGTTGAAAATTGATGATGTGCTTTGAATAGTGCATTTTGAACACACAAATTCTGGAGTTCATATAAGTTCAAATAATGAAATCCCTATGTAACAGATGAGTTTTCGTTCGAAACCGTGATACTTCGAAGAGATTGTTCATTTTGTAACGAAGCGCATCCAGTTTTTGCCTTAACCCTCTCAACTGTTTAGAACATGCTATGTGGGTGAAATGATGATACCATGCCACTTTCACATTTTAGAGTTCGTTTGAAGTACTTTTCAATTTCAGGTCATTTAGCTAAACAAAATCAGTAAATGCATGAAAAATACCAAATTTATCAGAAAGGGTTGAAAATTGATAATGTTTCTTTGAAGGGTGCATTTTGAACACCAAAAAAGTCTGAGTTCAAATAAGTTCAAATAAATGAAATCCCTTTGAACAAATGAGTTTTCTCCGAAACCCTGATACATCAAAAGAGATTGTCCATTTTGTACACGAAGTGCATCCAGTTTTTGCCGTAACCCTCTCAACTTATTAGAACATGCTATGTGGGTGAAATGATGATACCATGCCAACTTTCAACCTTTTCAAGTTCATTGAAGTGCTTTTCAATTTCAGGTTCATTTAGCTCAAAAAAATCATTAAATGCATGAAAAATCCAAATGAAGTCAGAAAGGGTTGAAATTGATGATGTGGCTTTGAATGGTGCATTTTGAACACACAGAATCTAGAGTTCAAATAAGTTAAAATAATGAAATCCCTTTGTAAACAGATGAGTTTTCGTCCGAAACCCTGATACTTTGAAAATATTGTCCATTTGTCCACGAAGTGCATCCAGTTTTGCCTTAACCATCTCAACTTTTAGAACATGCCTATGTGGGTGAAATTTTGATACCATGCCAATTTTCAACATTTTCAGAGTTCATTTGAGTGCTTTTCAATTCAGGGTCATTTAGTTCAAAAAAATCAGTAAATGCATGAAAATACCAAATTTAGTCAGAAAGGGTTGAAAATTGATGATATGCTTTGAATGGTGCATTTTGAACACAAAAAAAGTCTGGAGTTCAAATAAGTTCAAATAAATGAAATCCCTTTGTAACAGATGAGTTTTTTGTCCGAAACCCTGATACATCGAAAGAGATTGTCCATTTGTACATGAAGTGCATCCATTTTTGCCGTAACCCTCTCAACTTATTAGAACATGCTATGTGGGTGAAATGATGATACCATGCCAACTTCAACCTTTTCAGAGTTCATTTGAAGTGCTTTTCAATTTCAGTGTCATTTAGCTCAAAAAATCAGTAAATGCATGAAAATGCCAAATGAAGTCAGAAAGGGTTGAAACTTGATGATGTGGCTTTGATGGTGCATTTGAACACACAAAAAGTCTAGAGTTCAAATAAGTTCAAATAAATGAAAATCCCTTTGAACAGATGAGTTTTCGTCCGAAACCCTGATACTTCGAAAGAGATTGTCCTTTTGTACACGAAGTGCATCCAGTTTTTGCCTTAACCATCTAAACTTTTTAGGACATGCTATGTGGGTGAAATGATGATACCATGCCAACTTTCAACATTTTCAGAGTTCATTTGAAGTGCTTTTCAATTTCAGGTCATTTAGCTCAAAAATAAGTAAATGAATGAAAAATACCAATGTAGTCAGAAGGGTTGAAAATTGATGATTGTGGCTTTCAATGTGCATTTTGAACACATAAAAAGTCTGGAGTTCAAATAAGTTCAAATAAATGAAATCCCTTTGTAACAGATGAGTTTTCGTCCGAAACCCTGATACTTCGAAAGAGATTGCCCATTTTGTACACTAGTGCATCCAGTTTTTGCCGTAACGCTCTCAACTTTGTAGAACATGCTATGTGGGTGAAATGATGATACCATGCCAACTTTCAACCTTTTCAAAGTTCATTTTAAGTACATTTCAATTTCAGGGTCATTTAGCTCAAAAAAATCAGTAAATGCATGAAAAATACAAATGAAGTCAGAAAGGGTTGAAAATTGATGATGTGGCTTTGATAGTGCATTTTGAACACACAAAATTCTGGAGTTCATATAAGTTCAAATAAATGAAATCTCTATGTAACAGATGAGTTTTCGTTCGAAACCGTGATACTTCGAAAGAGATTGTTCATTTTGTACACGAAGCGCATCCAGTTTTTGCCTTAACCCTCTCAACTGTTTAGAAACTGCTATGTGGTGGAAATGATGATACCATCCAACTTTCTTCATTTTCAGAGTTCGTTTGAAGTACTTTTCAATTTCAGAGTCATTTAGCTAAACAAATCAGTAAATGCATGAAAAACCAATTTAGTCAGAAAGGGTTGAAAATTGATGATGTGTCTTTGAATGGTGCATTTTGAACACCAAAAAAGTGTAGTTCAAATAAGTTCAAATAAATGAAATCCCTTTGTAACAAATGAGTTTTTCCGAAACCCGGATACATCAAAAGAGATTGTCCATTTTGACACGAAGTGCATCCAGTTTTTGCCGTAACCTCTCAACTTATTAGAACATGCTATGTGGGTGAAATGATGATTCCTGCCAACTTTCAACCTTTTCAGATTTCATTTGAATGCTTTTCAATTTCAGGTTCTTAGCTCGAAAAAATCATTAAATGCATGAAAAATCCAAATGAAGTCAGAAAGGGTTGAAAATGGATGATGTGGCTTTGAATGGTGCATTTGAACACACAAAATCTAGAGTTCAAATAAGTTAAAATAAATGAAATCCCTTTGTAACAATGAGTTTTCGTCTGAAACCCTGATACTTTGAAAGATATTGTCCATTTTGTACACGAAGTGCATCCAGTTTTTGCCTTAACCATCTCAACTTTTTAGACATGCTATGTGGGTGAAATTTTGATACCATGCCTATTTCAACATTTTCAGATTTCATTTGAAGTGCTTTTCAATTCACAGGTCATTTAGTTCAAAAAAATCAGTAAATGCATGAAAAATACCAAATTTATCAGAAAGGGTTGAAAATTGATGATATGGCTTTGAATGTTGCATTTTGAACACCAAAAAAGTCTGGAGTTCAATAAGTTCAAATAAATGAAATCCCTTTGTAACAGATGAGTTTTTGTCCGAAACCCTGATACATCGAAAGAGATTGTCCATTTTGTACATGAAGTGCATCCAGTTTTTGCCGTAACCCTCTCAACTTATTAGAACATGCTATGTGGGTGAAATGATGATACCATGCCAACTTTCAACCTTTTCAAGAGTTCATTGAAGTGCTTTTCAATTTCAGTGTCATTTATCAAAAAATCAGTAAATGCATGAAAAATGCCAAATGAAGTCAGAAAGGGTTGAAACTTGATGTGTGGCTTTGAATGGTGCATTTGAACACACAAAAAGTCTAGAGTTCAAATAAGTTCAAATAATAAAATCCCTTTGTAACAGATGATTTTTCGTCCGAAACACCCTGATACTTCGAAAGAGATTGTCCATTTTGTACACGAAGTGCATCCAGTTTTTGCCTTAACCATCTCAACTTTTTAGGACATGCTATGTGGTGAAATGATGATACCATGCAAACTTTCAACATTTTCAGAGTTCATTTGAAGTGCTTTTCAATTATTCAGGTCATTTAGCTCAAAAAAATAAGTAAATGAATGAAAAAACCAAATGTGTCAGAAAGGGTTGAAAATTGATGATGTGCTTTCAATAGTGCATTTTGAACACATAAAAAGTCTGGAGTTCAAATAAGTTCAATAAATGAATCCCTTTGTAACAGATGAGTTTTTCGTCCGAAACCCTGATATTCGAAAGAGATTGCCCATTTTGTACACTAAGTGCATCCAGTTTTTGCCGTAACCCTCTCAACTTTGTAGAACATGCTATGTGGGTGAAATGAGTACCATGCCAACTTTCAACCTTTTCAAAGTTCATTTTAAGTACATTTCAATTTCAGGGTCATTAGCTCAAAAAATTCAGTAAATGCATGAAAAATACCAAATGAAGTCAGAAAGGGTTGAAAATTGATGATGTGGCTTTGAATAGTGCATTTTGAACACACAAAAATTCTGGAGTTCATATAAGTTCAAATAAATGAAATCTCTATGTAACAGATGAGTTTTCGTTCGAAACCGTGATACTTCGAAAGAGATTGTTCATTTTGTAACGAAGCGCATCCAGTTTTTGCTTAACCCTCTCAACTGTTTAGAACATGCTATGTGGGGAAATGATGATCCCAGCCACCTTTCATCATTTTCACTTTTAGAGTTCGTTTGAAGTACTTTTCAATTTCAGGGTCATTTAGCTAAACAAAATCAGTAAATGCATGAAATACCAAATTTAGTCAGAAAGGGTTAAAATTGATAATGTGTCTTTGAATGGTGCATTTTGAACACCAAAAAAGTCTGTAGTTCAATAAGTTCAAATAATTGAATCCCTTTGAACAAATGAGTTTTCGTCCGAAACCCTGATACATCAAAAGAGATTGTCCATTTTGTACACGAAGTGCATCCAGTTTTTGCCGCTAACCCTCTCAACTTATTAGAACATGCTATGTGGGGGAAATGATGATACCATGCCAACTTTCAACCTTTTCAGAGTTCATTTGAAGTGCTTTTCAATTTCAGTTCATTTAGCTCAAAAAAATCATTAAATGCATGAAAAATACCAAATGAAGTCAGAAAGGGTTGAAAAATTGATGATGTGGCTTTGAATGGTGCATTTTGAACACACAAAGATCTAAGTTCAAATAATTAAAATAATGAAATCCCTTTGTAACAGATGAGTTTTCGTCCGAAACCCTGATACTTTGAAAGATATTGTCCATTTGTACACGAATGCTCCATTCTGGCCTTAACCTTCACAACTTTTTAGAACACTATGTGGGTGAAATTTTGATACCATGCCAATTTTCAACATTTTCAGAGTTCATTTGAAGTGCTTCAAATTCAGGGTCATTAGTTCAAAAAAAATCAGTAAATGCATGAAAAATACCAAATTTAGTCAAAAGGGTTGAAAATTGATGATATGGCTTTGAATGGTGCATTTTGAACACCAAAAAAGTCTGGAGTTCAAATAAGTTCAAATAAATGAAATCCCTTTGTAACAGATGAGTTTTTGTCCGAAACCCTGATACATCGAAAGAGATTGTCCATTTGTACATGAAGTGCATCCAGTTTTTGCCGTAACCCTCTCAACTTATTAGAACATGCTATGTGGGTGAAATGATGATACCATGCCAACTTTCAACCTTTTCAGAGTTCATTTGAAGTGCTTTTCAATTTCAGTGTCATTTAGCTCAAAAAATCAGTAAATGCATGAAAAATGCCAAATGAAGTCAGAAGGGTTGAAACTTGATGATGTGGCTTTGAATGTGCATTTTGAACACACAAAAAGTCTAGAGTTCAAAAAGTTCAAATAATGAAATCCCTTTGTAACAGATGAGTTTTCGTCCGAAACCCTGATACTTCGAAAGAGATTGTCCATTTTGTACACGAAGTGCATCCAGTTTTTGCCTTAACCATCTCAACTTTTTAGGACATGCTATGTGGGTGAAATGATGATACCATGCCAACTTTCAACATTTTCAGAGTTCATTTGAAGTGCTTTTCAATTTCAGGGTCATTTAGCTCAAAAAAATAAGTAAATGAATGAAAAATACCAAATGTAGTCAGAAAGGGTTGAAAATTGATGATGTGGCTCAATAGTGCATTTTGAACACATAAAAAGTCTGGAGTTCAATAAGTTCAAATAAATAAATCCCTTTGTAACAGAGGAGTTTTCGTCCGAAACCCTGATACTTCGAAAGAGATTGCCCATTTTGTACACTATGCATCCAGTTTTTGCCGTAACGCTCTCAACTTTGTAGAACATGCTATGTGGGTGAAATATGATACCATGCCAACTTTCAACCTTTTCAAAGTTCATTTTAAGTACATTCAATTTCAGGGTCATTTAGCTCAAAAAATCAGTAAATGCATGAAAAATACCAAATGAAGTCAGAAAGGGTTGAAAATTGATGATGTGGCTTTGAATAGTGCATTTTGAACACACAAAAATTCTGGAGTTCATATAAGTTCAAATAAATGAAATCTCTATGTAACAGATGAGTTTTCGTTCGAAACCGTATACTTCGAAAGAATTGTTCATTTTGTACACGAAGCGCATCCAGTTTTTGCCTTAACCCTCTCACTTTAGAACATGCTATGTGGGTGAAATGATGATACCATGCCAACTTTCTTCATTTTCAGAGTTCGTTTGAAGTACTTTTCAATTTCAGGTCATTTAGCTAAACAAAATCAGTAAATGCATGAAAAATACCAAATTTATTCAGAAAGGGTTGAAAATTGATGATGTGTCTTTGAATGGTGCATTTTGAACACCAAAAAAGTCTGTAGTTCAAATAAGTTCAAATAAATGAAATCCCTTTGTAACAAATGAGTTTTCATCCAACCCTGATACATCAAAAGAGATTGTCCATTTTGTACACGAAGTGCATCCAGTTTTTGCCGAATCCTCTCAACTTATTAGAACATGCTATGTGGGTGAAATGATGATTCCATGCCAACTTTCAACCTTTCAGATTCATTTGAAGTGCTTTTCAATTTCAGGTTCATTTAGCTCGAAAAAATCATTAAATGCATGAAAAATTCCAATGAAGTCAGAAAGGGTTGAAAATTGATGATGTGGCTTTGAATGGTGCATTTTGAACACACAAAGAATCTAGAGTTCAAATAAGTTAAAATAAATGAAATCCCTTTGTAACAGATGAGTTTTCGTCGAAACCCTGATACTTTGAAAGATATTGTCCATTTTGTACACGAAGTGCATCCAGTTTTTGCCTTAACCATCTCAACTTTTTAGAACATGCTATGTGGGTGAATTTTTGATACCATGCCAATTTTCAACATTTTCAGAGTTCATTTGAAGTGCTTTTCAATTTCAGGGTCATTTAGTTCAAAAAAATCAGTAAATGCATGAAAAATACCAAATTTAGTCAGAAAGGGTTGAAAATTGATGATATGGCTTTGAATGGTGCTTTTGAACACCAAAAAAGTCTGGAGTTCAATAAGTTCAAATAAATGAATCCCTTTGTAACAGATGAGTTTTTGTCCGAAACCCTGATACATCGAAAAGAGATTGTCCATTTTTTACATGAAGTGCATCCAGTTTTTGCCGTAACCCTCTCAACTTATTAAAACATGCTATGTGGGTGAAATGAGATACCATGCCAACTTTCAACCTTTTCAGAGTTCATTTTGAAGTGCTTTCAATTTCAGTGTCATTTAGCTCAAAAAATCAGTAAATGCATGAAAAATGCCAAATGAAGTCAGAAAGGGTTGAAACTTGATGATGTGGCTTTGAATGGTGATTTTGAACACACAAAAAGTCTAGAGTTCAATAAGTTCAAATAAATGAAATCCCTTTGTAACAGATGATTTTCGTCCGAACCCTGATACTTCGAAAGAGATTGTCCATTTTGTACACGAAGTGCATCCAGTTTTTGCCTTAACCATCTCAACTTTTTAGGACATGCTATGTGGGTGAAATGATGATACCATGCAACTTTCAACATTTTCAGAGTTCATTTGAAGTGCTTTTCAATTTCAGGGTCATTTAGCTCAAAAAATAAGTAAATGAATGAAAAATACCAAATGTAGTCAGAAAGGGTTGAAAATTATGATGTGTGGCTTTCAATAGTGCATTTTGAACACATAAAAAGTCTGGAGTTCAAATAAGTTCAAATAAATGAAGTCCCTTTGTACAGATGAGTTTTCGTCCGAAACCCTGATACTTCGAAAGAGATTGCCCATTTTGTACACTAATGGCATCCAGTTTTTGCCGTAACCCTCTCAACTTTGTAGAACTGCTATGTGGGTGAAATGATGATACCATGCCAACTTTCAACCTTTTCAAAGTTCATTTTAAGTACATTTCAATTTCAGGGTCATTTAGCTCAAAAAATTCAGTAAATGCATGAAAATACCAAATAGTCAGAAAGGGTTGAAAATTGATGATGTGGCTTTGAATAGTGCATTTTGAACACACAAAATTCTGGATTTCATATAAGTTCAAATAAATGAAATCTCTATGTAACAGATGAGTTTTCGTTCGAAACCGTGATACTTCGAAAGAGATTGTTCATTTTGTAACGAAGCGCATCCAGTTTTTGCCTTAACCCTCTCAACTGTTTAGAACATGCTATGTGGGTGAAATGATGATACCATGCCACCTTTCAACTTTTAGAGTTCGTTTGAAGTACTTTTCAATTTCAGGGTCATTTAGCTAAACAAAATCAGTAAATGCATGAAAAATACCAAATTTAGTCAGAAAGGGTTGAAAATTGATAATGTGTCTTTGAATGGTGCATTTTGAACACCAAAAAGTCTGGAGTTCAAATAAGTTCAAATAAATGAAATCCCTTTGAACAAATGAGTTTTCGTCTCCGAAACCCTGATACATCAAAAGAGATTGTCCATTTTGTACACGAGTGCATCCAGTTTTTGCCGTAACCCTCTCAACTTATTAGAACATGCTATGTGGGTGAAATGATGATACCATGCCAACTTTCAACCTTTTCAGAGTTCATTTGAAGTGCTTTTCAATTTCAGGTTCATTTAGCTCAAAAAAATCATTAAATGCATGAAAAATCCAAATGAAGTCAGAAAGGGTTGAAAATTGATGATGTGGCTTGAATGGTGCATTTTGAACACACAAAAATCTAGAGTTCAAATAAGTTAAAATAAATGAAATCCCTTTTGAACAGATAGTTTTCGTCCGAAACCCTGATACTTTGAAAATATTGTCCTTTTTGTACACGAATGCATCCAGTTTTTGCCTTAACCATCTCAACTTTTTAGAACATGCTATGTGGGTGAAATTTTGATACCATGCCATTTTTCAACATTTTCAGAGTTCATTTGAAGTGCTTTCAATTCAGGGTCATTTAGTTCAAAAAATCAGTAAATGCATGAAAAATACCAAATTTAGTCAGAAAGGGTTGAAAATTGATGATATGGGCTTTGAATGGTGCATTTTGAACACCAAAAAATCTGGAGTTCAAATAAGTTCAAATAAATGAAATCCCTTTGTAACATGAGTTTTTGTCCAAACCCTGATCATCGAAGAGATGTCCATTTTGTACATGAAGTGCATCCAGTTTTTGCCGTAACCCTCTCAACTTATTAGAACATGCTATGTGGGGAATGATGATACCATCCCAACTTTCAACCTTTTCAGAGTTCATTTGAAGTGCTTTCAATTTCAGTGTCATTTAGCTCAAAAAATCAGTAAATGCATGAAAAATGCCAAATGAAGTCAGAAAGGGTTGAAACTTGATGATGTGGCTTTGAATGGTGCATTTTGAACACACAAAAAGTCTAGAGTTCAAATAAGTTCAAATAAATGAAATCCCTTTGTAACAAGATGATTTTCGTCCGAAACCCTGATACTTCGAAAGAGATTGTCCATTGTACACGAATGCATCCAGTTTTTGCCTTAACCATCTCAACTTTTGGACATGCTATTGTGGGTGAAATGATGATACCATGCCAACTTCAACATTTTCAGAGTTCATTTGAAGTGCTTTTCAATTTCAGGGTCTTTAGCTCAAAAAAATAAGTAAATGAATGAAAAATACCAAATGTAGTCAGAAAGGGTTGAAAATTGATGATGTGGCTTTCAATAGTGCATTTTGAACACATAAAAAGTCTGGAGTTCAAATAATTCAAATAAATGAAATCCCTTTGTAACAGATGAGTTTTCGTCCGAAACCCTGATACTTCGAAAGAGATTGCCCATTTTGTACACTAAGTGCATCCAGTTTTTGCCGTAACCTCTCACTTTGTAGAACATGCTATGTGGTGAAATGATGATACCATGCAACTTTCAACCTTTTCAAAGTTCATTTAAGTACATTTCAATTTCAGGTCATTTAGCTCAAAAAAATCAGTAAATGCAGGAAAACTCCAAATGAAGTCAGAAAGGGTTGAAAATTGAGATGATGTGGCTTTGAATAGTGCATTTTGAACACACAAAAATTCTGGAGTTCATATAAGTTCAAATAAATGAAATCTCTATGTAACAGATGAGTTTTCGTTCGAAACCGTGATACTTCGAAAGAGATTGTTCATTTTGTACACGAAGCGCATCCAGTTTTTGCCTTAACCCTCTCAACTGTTTAGAACATGCTATGTGGGTGAAATGATGATACCATGCCAACTTTCTTCATTTTCAGAGTTCGTTTGAAGTACTTTCAATTTCAGGGTCATTTAGCTAACAAAATCAGTAAATGCATGAAAAATACCAATTTGTCAAAGGGTTGAAAATTGATGATGTGTCTTTGAATGGTGCATTTTGAACACCAAAAAAGTCTGTAGTTCAAATAAGTTCAAATAAATGAAATCCCTTGTAACAAATGAGTTTTCATCCGAAACCCTGATACATCAAAAGAGATTGTCCATTTTGTACACGAATGCATCCAGTTTTTGCCGTAACCCCTCAACTTATTAAACATGCTATGTGGGTGAATTGATGATACCATGCCAACTTTCAACCTTTTCAGAGTTCATTTGAAGTGCTTTTCAATTTCAGGTTCATTTACTAAAATCAGTAAATGCATGAAAAATGCCAAATGAAGTCAGAAAGGGTTGAAACTTGATGATGTGGCTTTGAATGGTGCATTTTGAACACACAAAAAGTCTAGAGTTCAAATAAGTTCAAATAAATGAAATCCCTTTGTAACAGATGAGTTTTCGTTCTAAACCCTGATACTTCGAAAGAGATTGTCCATTTTGTACACGAAGTGCATCCAGTTTTTGCCTTAACCATCTCAACTTTTTAGAACATGCTATGTGGGTGAAATGATGATACCATGCCAACTTTCAACATTTTCGGAGTTCATTTGAAGTGCTTTTCAATTTCAGGGTCATTTAGCTCAAAAAAATAAGTAAATGAATGAAAAATAGCAAATGTAGTCAGAAAGGGTTGAAAATTGATGATGTGGCTTTCGATGGTGCAATTTGAACACACAAAAAGTCTGGAGTTCAAATAAGTTCAAATAAATGAAATCCCTTTGTAACAGATGAGTTTTCGTCCGAAACCCTGATACTTCGAAAGAGATTGTCCATTTTGTACACTAAGTGCATCCAGTTTTTGCCGTAACCCTCTCAACTTTGTAGAACATGCTATGTGGGTGAAATGATGATACCATGCCAACTTTCAACCTTTTCAAAGTTCATTTCAAGTACATTTCAATTTCAGGGTCATTTAGCTCAAAAAATTCAGTAATGCAGTGAAAATACCAAATGCAGTCAGAAAGGTTGAAATTGATGATGTGGCTTTGAATAGTGCATTTTGAAACACATAAAATTCTGGAGTCTATAAGTTCAAATAAATGAAATCTTATGTAAAGATGAGTTTTCGTTCGAAACCGGTGATACTTCGAAAGAGATTGTTCATTTTGTACACGAAGCGCATCCAGTTTTTGCCTTAACCCTCTCAACTGTTTTAGAACATGCTATGTGGGTGAAATGATGTACCATGACCTTCCAACATTTTCAGAGTTCGTTTGAATACTTTTCAATTTCAGGGTCATTTAGCTAAACAAAATCAGTAAATGCATGAAAAATACCAAATTAGTCAGAAAGGGTTGAAAATTGATGATGTGTCTTTGAATGTGCATTTTGAACACCAAAAAAGTCTGAGTTCAATAAGTTCAAATAAATGAAATCCCTTTGTAACAAATGAGTTTTCTCCGAAACCCTGATACATCAAAAGAGATTGTCCTTTGTACACGAAGTGCAATCCAGTTTTTGCCGTAACCCTCTCAACTTATTGAAATGCTATGTGGGTGAAATGATGATACATCCAACTTTCAACACTTTCAGAGTTCATTTGAAGTGCTTTTCAATTTCAGGTTCATTTAGCTCAAAAAAATCATTAAATGCATGAAAATACCAATGAGTCAGAAGGTTGAAAATTGATGATGTGGCTTTGAATGGTGCATTTTGAACACACAAAGAATCTAGAGTTCAAATAAGTTAAATAAATGAAATCCCTTTGTAACAGATGAGTTTTCGTCCGAAACCGATACTTTGAAAGATATTGTCCATTTTGTACACGAAGTGCATCCGTTTTGCCTTAACCATCTCAACTTTTTAGAACATGCTATGTGGTGAAATTTTGATACCATGCCAATTTTCAACATTTTCAGAGTTCTTTGAAGTGCTTTTCAATTCAGGGTCATTTAGTTCAAAAAAACATAGTAAATGCATGAAAATACCAATTTAGTCAGAAGAGGGTTGAAAATTGATGATATGCTTTGAATGGTGCATTTTGAACACCAAAAAAGTCTGGAGTTCAAATAAGTTCAAATAAATGAAATCCCTTTGTAACAGATGAGTTTTTGTCCGAAACCTGATACATCGAAAGAGATTGTCCATTTTGTACATGAAGTGCACTCCAGTTTTTGCCGTAACCCTCTCAACTTATTAGAACATGCTATGTGGGTGAATAAATGATGATACCATGCCAACTTTCAACCTTTTCAGAGTTCATTTGAAGTGCTTTTCAATTTGGTCTTGTAGCTCAAAAAATCAGTAAATGCATGAAAAATGCCAATGAAAGTCAGAAAGGGTTGAAACTTGATGATGTGGCTTTGAATGTGCATTTTGAACACACAAAAAGTCTAGAGTTCAAATAAGTTCAAATAAATGAAATCCCTTTGTAACAGATGAGTTTTCGTCCGAAACCCTGATACTTCGAAAGAGATTGTCCATTTGTACACGAAGTGCATCCAGTTTTTGCCTTAACCATCTCAACTTTTTAGGACATGCTATGGGTGAAATGATGATACCATGCAACTTTCAACATTTTCAGAGTTCATTTGAAGTGCTTTTTCAATTTCAGGGTCTTTAGCTCAAAAAAACTATAAAATGAATGAAAAATACCAAATGTAGTAGAAAGGGTTGAAATTGATGATGTGGCTTTCAATGGTGCATTTTGAACACAAAAAAGTCTGGAGTTCAAATAAGTTCAAATAAATGAAATCCCTTTGTAACAGATGAGTTTTCGTCCGAAACCCTGATACTTCGAAAGAGATTGCCCATTTTGTACACTCAGTGCATCCAGTTTTTGCCGTAACGCTCTCAACTTTGTAGAACATGCTATGTGTGTGAAATGATGATACCATGCCAACTTTCAACCTTTTAAAGTTCATTTTAAGTACATTTCAATTCAGGGTCATTTAGCTCAAAAAAACAGTAAATGCATGAAAAATACCAAATGAAGTCAGAAAGGGTTGAAAATTGATGATGTGGCTTTGAATAGTGCATTTTGAACACAAAAATTCTGGAGTTCATATAAGTTCAAATAAATGAAATCTATGTAAAGATGAGTTTTCGTTCGAAACCGTGATACTTCGAAGAGATTGTTCATTTTGTACACGAAGCGCATCCAGTTTTTGCCTTAACCCTCTCAACTGTTTAGAACATGCTATGTGGGTGAAATGATGATACCATGCCAACTTTCTTCATTTTCAGAGTTCGTTTGAAGTACTTTTCAATTTCAGGGTCATTTAGCTAAACAAAATCAGTAAATGCATGAAAAATACCAAATTTAGTGAAAGGGTTGAAATGATGATGTGTCTTTGAATGGTGCATTTTGAACACCAAAAAAGTCTGTAGTTCAAATAAGTTCAAATAAATGAAATCCCTTTGTAACAAATGAGTTTTCATCCGAAACCCTGATACATCAAAAGAGATTGTCCATTTTGTACACGAGTGCATCCAGTTTTTGCCGTAACCCTCTCAACTTATTAGAATGCTATGTGGTGTGAATTGATTCCATGCCAACTTTCAACTTTTCAGATTTCATTTGAAGTGCTTTTCAATTTCAGGTTCATTTAGCTCGAAAAATCATTAAATGCATGAAAAATTCCAAATGAAGTCAGAAAGGGTTGAAAATTGATGATGTGGCTTTGAATGGTGCATTTTGAACACAAAGAATCTAGAGTTCAAATAAGTAAAATAATGAAATCCCTTTGTAACAGATGAGTTTTCGTCTGAAACCCTGATACTTTGAAGATATTGTCCATTTTGTACACGAAGTGCATCCAGTTTTTGCCTTAACCATCTCACTCTTTTAGAACATGCTATGTGGGTGAAATTTTGATACCATGCCAATTTTCACATTTTCAGAGTTCATTTGAAGTGCTTTTCAATTTCAGGGTCATTTAGTTCAAAAAAATCAGTAAATGCATGAAAAATACCAAATTTAGTCAGAAAGGGTTGAAAATTGATGATGATATGCTTTGAATGGTGCATTTTGAACACCAAAAAGTCTGGAGTTCAATAAGTTCAAATAAATGAAATCCCTTTGTAACAGATGAGTTTTTGTCCGAAACCCTGATACATCGAAAGAGATTGTCCATTTTGTACATGAAGTGCATCCATTTTTTGCCGTAACCCTCTCAACTTATTAGAACATGCTAGTGGGTGAAATGATGATACCATGCCAACTTTCAACTTTTCAGAGTTCATTTGAAGTGCTTTTCAATTTCAGTGTCATTTAGCCTCAAAAAATCAGTAAGCATGAAAAATGCCAAATGAAGTCAGAAAGGGTTGAAACTTGATGATGTGGCTTTGAATGGTGCATTTTGAACACACAAAAAGTCTAGAGTTCAAATAAGTTCAAATAAATGAATCCCTTTGTAACAGATGAATTTTCGTCCGAAACCCTGATACTTCGAAAGAGATTGTCATTTTGTACACGAAGTGCATCCAGTTTTGCCTTAACCATCTCAACTTTTTAGGACATGCTATGTGTGTGATGAAATGATGATACCATGCAACTTTCAACATTTTCAGAGTTCATTTGAAGTGCTTTTCAATTTCAGGGTCATTTAGCTCAAAAAATAAGTAAATGAATGAAAATACCAATGTAGTCAGAAAGGGTTGAAAATTGATGATGTGGCTTTCAATAGTGCATTTTGAACACCATAAAAAGTCTGGAGTTCAAATAAGTTCAAATAAATGAGTCCCTTTGTAACAGATGAGTTTTCGTCCGAAACCCTGATACTTCGAAAGAGATTGCCCATTTTGTACACTAAGTGCATCCAGTTTTTTGCCGTAACCCTCTCAACTTTGTAGAACATGCTATGTGGGTGAAATGATGATACCATGCCAACTTTCAACCTTTTCAAAGTTCATTTTAAGTACATTTCAATTTCAGGGTCATTTAGCTAAAAAATTCAGTAAATGCATGAAAAATACAAATGAAGTCAGAAAGGGTTGAAAATGATGATGTGGCTTTGATAGTGCATTTTGAACACACAAAAATTCTGGAGTTCATAGTTCAAATAAATGAAATCTCTATGTAACAGATGAGTTTTCGTTCGAAACCGTGATACTTCGAAAGAGATTGTTCATTTTGTATACGAAGCGCATCCAGTTTTTGCCTTAACCCTCTCAACTGTTTAGAACAGCTATGTGGGTGAAATGATGATACCATGCACTTTCAACATTTTTTAGAGTTCGTTTGAATAGTACTTTTCAATTTCAGGGTCATTTAGCTAAACAAAATCAGTAAATGCATGAAAAATACCAATTTAGTCAGAAGGGTTGAAAATTGATAATGTGTCTTTGAATGGTGCATTTTGAACACAAAAGTCTGGAGTTCAAATAAGTTCAAATAATGAAATCCCTTTGCAACAAATGAGTTTTCGTCCGAAACCCTGATACATCAAAAGAGATTGTCCATTTTGTACACGAAGTGCATCCAGTTTTTGCCGTAACCCTCTCAACTTATTAGAACATCTATGTGGGTGAAATGATGATACCCATGCCAACTTTCAACCTTTTCAGAGTTCATTTGAAGTGCTTTTCAATTTCAGGTTCATTTAGCTCAAAAAAATCATTAATGCATGAAAAATACCAAATGAAGTCAGAAAGGGTTGAAAATTGATGATGTGGCTTTGAATGGTGCATTTTGAACACACAAAGAATCTAGAGTTCAAATAAGTTAAAATAAATGAAATCCCTTTGTAACAGATGAGTTTTCGTCCGAAACCCTGATACTTTGAAAGATATTGTCCATTTTGTACACGAAGTGCATCCAGTTCTTGCCTTAACCATTCCAACTTTTAGAACATGCTATGTGGGTGAAATTTTGATACCATGCCATTTTCAAATTTTCAGAGTTCATTTGAAGTGCTTTTACAATTCAGGGTCATTTAGTTCAAAAAAAAAATCAGTAAATGCATGAAAAATACCAAATTTAGTCAGAAAGGGTTGAAAATTGATGATATGGTTTGAATGGTGCATTTTGAACACCAAAAAGTCTGGAGTTCAAATAAGTTCAAATAAATGAAATCCCTTTGTAACAGATGAGTTTTTGTCCGAAACCCTGATACATCGAAAGAGATTGTCCAGTTTGTACATGAAGTGCATCCAGTTTTTTTGCCGTAACCCTCTCAACTTATTAGAACATGCTATGTGTGGTGAAATGATGATACCATGCCAACTTTCAACCTTTTCAGAGTTCATTTGAAGTGCTTTTCAATTTCAGTGTCATTTAGCTCAAAAAATCAGTAAATGCATGAAAAATGCCAAATGAAGTCAGAAAGGGTGATTGAAACTTGATGATGTGGCTTTGAATGGTGCATTTTGAACACACAAAAGTCTAGAGTTCAAATAAGTTCAAATAAATGAAATCCCTTTGTAACAGATGAGTTTTCGTCCGAAACCCTGATACTTCGAAAGAGATTGTCCATTTGTCACGAAGTGCATCCAGTTTTTGCCTTAACCATCTCAACTTTTTAGGACATGCTATGTGGGTGAAATGATGATACCAGCCAACTTTCAACATTTTCAGAGTTCATTTGAAGTGCTTTTCAATTCAGGGTCATTTAGCTCAAAAAAATAAGTAAATGAATGAAAAATACCAAATGTAGTCAGAAAGGGTTGAAAATTGATGATGTGGCTTTCAATAGTGCATTTGAACACATAAAAAGTCTGGAGTTCAAATAAGTTCAAATAAATGAAATCCCTTTGTAACAGATGAGTTTTCGTCCGAAACCCTGATACTTCGAAAGAGATTGCCCATTTTGTACACTCAGTGCATCCAGTTTTTGCCGTAACGCTCTCAACTTTGTAGAACATGCTATGTGGGTGAAATGATGATACCATGCCAACTTTCAACCTTTTCAAAGTATTTTAAGTACATTTCAATTTCAGGGTCATTTAGCTCAAAAAAATCAGTAAATGCATGAAAATACCAAATGAAGTCAGAAGGGTTGAAAATTGATGATGTGGCTTTGAATAGTGCATTTTGAACACACAAAATTCTGGAGTTCATATAAGTTCAAATAAATGAAATCTCTATGTAACAGATGAGTTTTCGTTCGAAACCGTGATACTTCGAAAGAGATTGTTCATGTTTATTGTACCGAGCGCATCCAGTTTTTGCCTTAACCCTCTCAACTGTTTAGAACATGCTATGTGGTGAAATGATGATACCATGCCAACTTTCTTCATTTTCAGAGTTCGTTTGAAGTACTTTTCAATTTCAGAGTCATTTAGCTAAACAAAATCAGTAAATGCATGAAAATACCAAATTTAGTCAGAAAGGTTGAAAATTGATGATGTGTCTTTGAATGGTGCATTTGAACACCAAAAAGTCTGTAGTTCAAATAAGTTCAAATAAATGAAATCCCTTTGTAACAAATGAGTTTTTCATCCGAAACCCTGATACATCAAAGAGATTGTCCATTTTGTACACCGAAGTGCATCCAGTTTTTGCCGTAATCCTCTCAACTATTAGAACATGCTATGTGGGTGAATGATGATTCCATGCCAACTTTCAACCTTTTCAGATTTCATTTGAAGTGCTTTTCAATTTCAGGTTCATTTAGCTCGAAAAAATCATTAAATGCATGAAAAATTCCAAATGAAGTCAGAAGGGTTGAAATTGATGATGTGGCTTTGAATGGGTGCATTTTGAACACACAAAGAATCTAGAGTTCAAATAAGTTAAAATAAATGAAATCCCTTTGTAACAGATGAGTTTTCGTCTGAAACCCTGATACTTTGAAAGATATTGTCCATTTTGTACACGAAGTGCATCCAGTTTTTTGCCTTAACCATCTCAATTTTTAGAACATGCTATGTGGGTGAAATTTTGATACCATGCAATTTTAACATTTTCAGAGTTCATTTGAAGTGCTTTTCAATTTCAGGGTCATTTAGTTCAAAAAATCAGTAATGCATGATAGAAAATACCAAATTTAGTCAGAAAGGGTTGAAAATTGATGATATGGCTTTGAATGGTGCATTTTGAACACCAAAAAAGTCTGGAGTTCAAATAAGTTCAAATAAATGAAATCCCTTTGTAACAGATGAGTTTTTGTCCGAACCTGATACATCGAAAGAGATTGTCCATTTTGTACATGAAGTGCATCCAGTTTTTGCCGTAACCCTCTCAACTATTATTAGAACATGCTATGTGGTGTAAATGATGATACCATGCCAACTTTCAACCTTTTCAGAGTTCATTTGAAGTGCTTTTTCTTTCAGTGTCATTTAGCTCAAAAAATCAGTAAATGCATGAAAAATGCAAATGAAGTCAGAAAGGGTTGAAACTTGATGATGTGGCTTTGAATGGTGCATTTTGAACACACAAAAAGTCTAGAGTTCAAATAAGTCAAATAAATGAAATCCCTTTGTAACAGATGAATTTTCGTCCGAAACCCTGATACTTCGAAAGAGATTGTCCATTTTGTACACGAAGTGCATCCAGTTTTTGCCTTAACCATCTCAACTTTTTAGGACATGCTATGTGGGTGAAATGATGATACCATGCAACTTTAACATTTTCAGAGTTCATTGAAGTGCTTTTCAATTTCAGGGTCATTTAGCTCAAAAAAATAAGTAAATGAATGAAAAATACCAAATGTAGTAAAAGGGTTGAAAATTGATGATGTGGCTTTCATAGTGCATTTTGAACACATAAAAGTCTGGAGTTCAATAAGTTCAATAAATGAAGTCCCTTTGTAACGATGAGTTTTGTCCGAAACCCTGATACTTCGAAAGAGATTGCCCATTTTGTACACTAAGTGCATCCAGTTTTGCCGTAACCCTCTCAACTTTGTAGAACATGCTATGTGGTGTGAAATGATGATACCATGCCAATTTCAACCTTTTCAAAGTTCATTTTAAGTACATTTCAATTTCAGGGTCATTTATGCTCAAAAAATTCAGTAAATGCATGAAAAATACCAAATGAAGTCAGAAAGGGTTGAAAATTGATGATGGGCTTTGAATAGTGCATTTTGAACACACAAAATTCTGGAGTTCATATAAGTTCAAATAATGAAATCTCTATGTAACAGATGAGTTTTTCGTTCGAAACCGTGATACTTCGAAAGAGATTGTTCATTTTGATACGAAGCGCATCCAGTTTTTGCCTTAACCCTCTCAACTGTTTAGAACATGCTATGTGGGTGAAATGATTGATACCATGCCACCTTTCAACATTTTAGAGTTCGTTTGAAGTACTTTTCAATTTCAGGGTATTTAGCTAAACAAAATCAGTAAATGCATGAAAAATACCAATTTAGTCAGAAAGGGTTGAAAATTGATAATGTGTCTTTGAATGGTGCATTTTGAACACCAAAAAGTCTGGAGTTCAAATAAGTTCAAATAATGAAATCCCTTTGCAACAAATGAGTTTTCGTCCGAAACCCTGATACATCAAAAGAGATTGTCCATTTTGTACACGAAGTGCATCCAGTTTTTTGCCGTAACCTCTCCAACTTATTAGAACGCCTATGTGGGTGAAATGATGATACCATGCCAACTTCAACCTTTTCAGAGTTCATTTGAAGTGCTTTTCAATTTCAGGTTCATTTAGCTCAAAAAAATCATTAAATGCATGAAAATACCAATGAAGTCAGAAGGGTTGAAAATTGATGATGTGGCTTTGAATGGTGCATTTTGAACACACAAAGATCTAGAGTTCAAATAAGTTAAAATAAATGAAATCCCTTTGTAACAGATGAGTTTTCGTCCGAAACCCTGATACTTTGAAAGATATTGTCCATTTTGTACACGAAGTGCATCCAGTTCTTGCCTTAACCATCTCAACTTTTAGAACATGCTATGTGGGTGAAATTTTGATACCATGCCAATTTTCAACATTTTCAGAGTTCATTTGAAGTGCTTTTAAATTCAGGGTCATTTAGTTCAAAAAAAATCAGTAAATGCATGAAAAATACCAAATTTAGTCAGAAAGGGTGAAAATGAAATTGATATGGCTTTGAATGGTGCATTTTGAACACCAAAAAAGTCTGGAGTTCAAATAAGTTCAAATAAATGAAATCCCTTTGTAACAGATGAGTTTTTTGTCCGAAACCCTGATACATCGAAAGAGATTGTCCATTTTGTACATGAAGTGCATCCAGTTTTTGCCGAACCCTCTCAACTTATTAGAACATGCTATGTGGGTGAAATGATGATACCATGCCAACTTTCAACCTTTTCAGAGTTCATTTGAAGTGCTTTTCAATTTCAGTGTCATTTAGCTCAAAAATCAGTAAATGCATGAAAAATGCCAAATAAGTCAGAAAGGGTTGAAACTTGATGATGTGGCTTTGAATGGTGCATTTTGAACACACAAAAAGTCTAGAGTTCAAATAAGTTAAATAAATGAAATCCCTTTGTAACAGATGAGTTTTCGTCCGAAACCCTGATACTTCGAAAGAGATTGTCCTTTTGTACACGAAGTGATCCTAGTTTTGCCTTAACCATCTCAACTTTTTAGGACATGCTATGTGGGTGAAATGATGATACCATGCCAACTTTCAACATTTTCAGAGTTCATTTGAAGTGCTTTTCAATTTCAGGGTCATTTAGCTCAAAAAATAAGTAAATGAATGAAAAATACCAAAGTAGTCAGAAAGGTGTTGAAATTGATGATGTGGCTTTCAATAGTGCATTTTGAACACAAAAAAGTCTGGAGTTCAAATAAGTTCAAATAAATGAATCCCTTTGTAACAGATGAGTTTTCGTCCGAAACCCTGATACTTCGAAAGAGATTGCCCATTTTGTACACTCAGTGCATCCAGTTTTTTGCCGTAACGCTCTCAACTTTGTAGAACATGCTATGTGGGTGAAATGATGATACCATGCCAACTTTCAACCTTTTCAAAGTTCATTTTAAGTACATTTCAATTTCAGGGTCATTTAGCTCAAAAAATCAGTAAATGCATGAAAAATACCAAATGAAGTCAGAAAGGTTGATTAAATTGATGATGTGGCTTTGAATAGTGCATTTTGAACACACAAAAATTCTGGAGTTCATATAAGTTCAAATAAATGAAATCTCCTATGTAACAGATGAGTTTTTCGTTCGAAAACCGTGATACTTCGAAAGAGATTGTTCATTTGTACACGAAGCGCATCCAGTTTTTGCCTTAACCCTCTCAACTGTTTAGAACATGCTATGTGGGTGAAATGATGATACCATGCCAACTTTCTTCATTTTCAGAGTTCGTTTGAAGTACTTTTCAATTTCGAGTCATTTAGCTAAACAAAATCAGTAAATGCATGAAAAATACCAAATTTAGTCAGAAGGGTTGAAAATTGATGATGTGTCTTTGAATGGTGCATTTTGAACACCAAAAAGTCTGTAGTTCAAATAAGTTCAAATAAATGAAATCCTTTGTAACAAATGAGTTTTCATCCGAAACCCTGATACATCAAAAGAGATTGTCCATTTGTACACGAAGTGCATCAGTTTTTGCGTATCCTCTCAACTTATTAGAACATGCTATGTGGGTGAAATGATGATCCATGCCAACTTTCAACTTTTCAGATTCATTTGAAGTGCTTTTCAATTTCAGGTTCATTTAGCTCGAAAAAAATCATTAAATGCATGAAAATTCCAAATGAAGTCAGAAAGGGTTGAAAATTGATGATGTGGCTTTGAATGGTGATTTTGAACCACAAAGAATCTAGAGTTCAAAAAGTTAAAATAAAGAAATCCCTTTGAACAGATGAGTTTTCGTCTGAACCTGATACTTTGAAAGATATTGTCCATTTTGTACACGAAGTGCATCCAGTTTTTGCCTTAACCATCTCAACTTTTTAGAACATGCTATGTGGGTGAAATTTTGATACCATGCCAATTTTCAACATTTTCAGAGTTCATTTGAAGGCTTTTCATTTCAGGGTCATTTAGTTCAAAAAAATCAGTAAATGCATGAAAAATACCAAATTTAGTCAGAAGGGTTGAAAATTGATGATATGGCTTTGAATGGTTGCTTTTGAACACCAAAAAGTCTGGAGTTCAAATAAGTTCAAATAAATGAAATCCTTTGTAACAGATGAGTTTTGTCCGAAACCTGATACATCGAAAGAGATTGTCCATTTTGTACATGAAGTGCATCCAGTTTTTGCCGTACCCTCTCAACTTATTAGAACATGCTATGTGGGGAAATGATGATACCATGCCAACTTTCAACCTTTCCGAGTTCATTTGAAGTGCTTTTCAATTTCAGTGTCATTTAGCTCAAAAATCATCAGTAATGCATGAAAAATGCCAAATGAAGTCAAAAGGGTTGAAACTTGATGATGTGGCTTTGAATGGTGCATTTTGAACACACAAAAAGTCTAGAGTTCAATAAGTTCAAATAATGAAATCCCTTTGTAACAGATGAATTTTCGTCCGAAACCCTGATACTTCGAAAGAGATTGTCCATTTGTACACGAAGTGTCATCGAGTTTTTGCCTTACCATCTCAACTTTTTAGGACATGCTATGTGGTGTGAAATGAGATACCATGCAAACTTTCAACATTTTCAGAGTTCATTTGAGTGCTTTTCATTTCAGGGTCATTTAGCTCAAAAAAATAAGTAAATGAATGAAAATACCAAATGTAGTCAGAAGGGTTTGAAAATTGATTGATGTGGCTTTCAAAGTTGCATTTTGAACACAAAAAGTCTGGAGTTCAAATAAGTTCAAATAAATGAAGTCCCTTGTAACAGATGAGTTTTCGTCCGAAACCCTGATACTTCGAAAGAGATTGCCCATTTTGTACACTAAGTGCATCCAGTTTTTGCCGTAACCCTCTCAACTTTGTAGAACTGCTATGGGGTGAATGATGATACCATGCAACTTCTCAACCTTTTCAAGTTCATTTTAAGTACATTTCAATTTCAGGGTCATTTAGCTCAAAAAATTCAGAAATGCATGAAAAATACCAAATGAAGTCAGAAAGGGTTGAAATTGATGATGTGGCTTTGAATAGTGCATTTTGAAACACAAAAATTCTGGAGTTCATATAAGTTCAAATAAATGAAATCTCTATGTAACAGATGAGTTTTCGTTCGAAACGTGATACTTCGAAAGAGATTGTTCATTTTGTAACGAAGCGCATCCAGTTTTTGCCTTAACCCTCTCAACTGTTTAGAACATGCTATGTGGGTGAAATGATGAACCATGCCACCTTTCAACATTTTTAGAAGTTCGTTTGAAGTACTTTTCAATTTCAGGGTCATTTAGCTAAACAAATCAGTAAATGCATGAAAAATACCAAATTTAGTCAGAAAGGGTTGAAAATTGATAATGTGTCGAATGGTGCATTTTGAACACCAAAAAAGTCTGAGTTAATTCAAATAAGTTAAATAATGAAATCCCTTTGCAACAAATGAGTTTTCGTCCGAAACCCTGATACATCAAAAGAGATTGCCATTTTGTACACGAAGTGCATCCAGTTTTTGCCGTAACCCTCTAACTTATTAGAACATGCTATGTGGGTGAAATGATGATACCATGCCAACTTTCAACCTTTTCAGAGTTCATTTGAGTGCTTTTCAATTTCAGGTTCATTTAGCTCAAAAAAATCATTAAATGCATGAAAAATACCAAATGAGTCAGAAAGGGTTGAAAATTGATGATGTGGCTTTGAATGGTGCATTTTGAACACACAAAGAATCTAGAGTTCAAATAAGTTAAATAAATGAAATCCTTTGTAACAGATGAGTTTTCGTCCGAAACCTGATACTTTGAAGATATTGTCCATTTGTACACGAGTGCATCCAGTTCTTGCCTTAACCATCTCAACTTTTTAGAACATGCTATGTGGTGAAATTTTGATACCATGCCAATTTTCAACATTTTCAGAGTTCATTTGAAGTGCTTTTCAAATTCAGGGTCATTTAGTTCAAAAAAAATCAGTAAATGCATGAAAATACCAAATTTAGTCAGAAAGGGTTGAAAATTGATGATATGGCTTTGAATGGTGCATTTTGAACACCAAAAAAGTCTGGAGTTCAATAAGTTCAAATAAATGAAATCCCTTTGTAACAGATGAGTTTTTGTCCGAAACCCTGATACATCGAAAGAGATTGTCCATTTTGTACATGAAGTGCATCCAGTTTTTGCCGTAACCCTCTCACTTATTAGAACATGCTATGTGGGTGAAATGATGATACCATGCCAACTTTCAACCTTTTCAGAGTTTCATTTGAAGTGTTTTCAATTTCAGTGTATTTAGCTCAAAAAATCAGTAAATGCATGAAAAATGCCAAATGAAGTCAGAAAGGGTTGAAACTTGATGATGTGGCTTTGAATGGTGCATTTTGAACACACAAAAAGTCTAGAGTTCAAATAAGTTCAATAAATGAAATCCCTTTGTAACAGATGAGTTTTCGTCCGAAACCCTGATACTTCGAAGAGATTGTCATTTTGTACACGAAGTGCATCCAGTTTTTGCCTTAACCATCTCAACTTTTTAGGACATGCTATGTGGGTGAATGATGATACCATGCCAACTTTCAACATTTTCAGAGTTCATTTGAAGTGCTTTTCAATTTCAGGGTCATTTAGCTCAAAAAATAAGTAATGAATGAAAAATACCAATGTTAGTCAGAAAGGGTTGAAAATTGATGATGTGGCTTTCAATAGTGCATTTTGAACACATAAAAGTCTGGAGTTCAAATAAGTTCAAATAAATGAAATCCCTTTGTAACAGATGAGTTTTCGTCCGAAACCCTGATACTTCGAAAGAGATTGCCCATTTTGTACATAGTGCATCCAGTTTTTGCCGTAACGCTCTAACCTTGTTGAGAACATGCTATGTGGGTGAAATGATGATACCATGCCAACTTTCAACCTTTCAAAGTTCATTTAAGTACATTTTCAATTTCAGGGTCATTTAGCTCAAAAAAATCAGTAAATGCATGAAATACAATGAAGTCAGAAAGGGTTGAAAATTGATGATGTGGCTTTGAATGTGCATTTTGAACACACCAAATTCTGGAGTTCATATAAGTTCAAATAAATGAATCTCGTAACGATGAGTTTTCGTTCGAAACCGTGATACTTCGAAAGGATTGTTCATTTGTCTGTAACGCGCATCCAGTTTTTGCCTTAACCCTCTCAACTGTTTAGAACATGCTATGTGGGTGAATGATGATACCATGCCAACTTTCTCATTTTCAGAGTTGTTTGACTACTTTTCAATTTGGTCATTTAGCTAAACAAAATCAGTAAATGCATGAAAATACCAAATGTCAGACAAGGGTTAAATTGTATGATGTGTCTTTGAATGGTGCATTTTGACACCAAAAAGTCGTCGAAATAAGTTCAAATAAATGAAATCCCTTTGTAACAATGTTTTCGATCCGAAACCCTGATACATCAAAAGAGATGTCCATTTTTGTACACGAAGTGCATCCAGTTTTTGCCGAATCCTTCTCAACTTATTAGAACATGCTATGTGGGTGAAATGATGATTCCATGCCAACTTTACCTTTTCCAGGTTCATTTGATCAGTTCTTCATTTAGGTTCTTGTCCAAAAATCATTAATGCCATGACAAATCCAACTGAAGTAGAAGGGTTGAACTTGTGATGTGGCTTTGGGTGCTTTGAACACACAATTAGAGTCACAAATAAGTTCAAATAACTGCAATCCCTTTGGGTAACGGATGGTTTCGTCCGAAACCTGTTCTATTGCAAGCTTGTCTTGTCCCGCGTGCCTCTTGTTTGCCTCACATTCTTTTCTACAGTCTGTGGGGAACTTCTACTCATTTTCCCTTTAGTCGTTACTCCGGTTTCACTAGGGTCTTGTTCCACCACTCAGTCCCTTCTGCCCCATCCCATTTGTAAAAGGGTTGTTCCAGCTGCCATGTGTGTCTGGTGCGTGCATTTGACCACACAAAAGGGTGTTAACTCAGTTCAAATAAATGACCTTGTACCGCGATTGTGCCCGATCTCCCGACGCTCTTTTCTCAGTCGCGCTTTTTGCCT
>CM022297.1:538481705-538494480 GCA_011799875.1 Thinopyrum elongatum
ACGTAACCCTCTCAACTTTTTGTAGAACATGCTATGTGGGTGAAATGATGATACCATGCCAACTTTCAACCTTTCAAAGTTCATTTTAAGACATTTCAATTTCAGGGTCATGTTAGCTCAAAAAAAAAGTAAATGCATAGAAATAAAATACCAAATGAAGTCAGAAAGGGTTGAAAATTGATGATGTGGCTTTGAATAGTGCAATTTGAACAAAAAAAAGTTGGAGTTCATTAAGTTCAAATAAATGAAATATTTGAACAGATGAGTTTCGTTCGAAACCGTGATACTTCGAAAGAGATATATCATTTGTGACATGAAGGCATCCAGTTTTTGCCTAACCCTCTCTACTGTTTAGAACATGCTATGTGGGTGAATGAGATGATACCATGCCCAAGTTTCAACTTTTCAGAGTTCAGTTTGAAGTGTACTTTTCAATTTCAGGGTCATTTAGCTAAACAAAATCAGTAAATGCATGAAAAATACCCAAATGTTAGTCAGAAAGGGTTGAAAATTGATGATGTGTTTTGAATGGTACATTTTGAACACCAAAAAAAGTCTGGAGTTCAAATAAGTTCAAATAAATGAAATCCCTTTGTGACAAAGGAGTTTTCGTCCGAAACCCTGATACATCAAAAGAGATTGTCCATTTGTACACGAAGTGCATCCAGTTTTTGCCGTAACCCTCTCAACTTATTAGAACATGCTATGTGGGTGAATGATGATACCATGCCAACTTTCAACCTTTTCAGAGTTCATTTGAAGTGCTTTTCAATTTCAGGTTCATTTAGCTCGAAAAAAATCATTAAATGCATGAAAAATCCAACAAAATGAAGTCAGAAAGGGTTTGAAAATTGATGATTGGCTTTGAATGGTTGCATTTTGAACACACAAAGAATCTTAGAGTTCAAATAAGTTAAAATAAATGAAATCCCTTTGTAAGAGATGAGTTTTCGTCCAAAACCCTGATACTTGAAAGATATTGTCCATTTTGTACACGAAGTGCATCCAGTTTTTGCCTAACCATCTCAATTTTTAGAACATGCTATTGTGGTGAAATTTTGATACCATGCCAACTTTCAACATTTCAGAGTTCATTTGAAGTGCTTTTCAATTTCAGGGTCATTTTAGTTCAAAAAAAATCAGTAAATGCATGAAAATACCAAATTTATCAGAAAGGAAAAGATTGAAAATTGATGATATGGCTTTGAATGGTGCATTTGAACACCAAAAAAGTCTGGATTTAAATAAGTTCAAATAAATGAAAATCCCTTTGTAACAGATGAGTTTTTTTGTCCGAAACCCTGATACATCGAAAGAGATGTCCATTTTGTACATGAAGTGCATCCGTTTTTGCCGTAACCCTCTCAACTTTTAGAACATGTTAGGTGGGTGAAATGATGATACCATGCCAACTTTCAACCTTTTCAGAGTCATTTGAAGTGCTTTTCAATTCAGGGTCATGTTAGCTCAAAAAAATCAGTAAATGCATGAAAAATGCCAAATGAAGTCAGAAAGGGTTGAAACTTGATGGTGTGGCTTTGAATGGTGCATTTTGAAACACAAACAAAAGTTCTAGAGTTCAAAAATAAGTTCAAATAAATGAAACCCTTTGTAACAGATGAGTTTTCGTTCTAACCCTGATACTTCGAAAGAGATTGTCCATTTTGTACACGAGTGCATCCAGGTTTTTGCCTTAACCACTCATCAATTTTTAGAACATGCTATGTGGTGATGAAATGATGATACCATGCCAACTTTCAACATTTTCGGAGTTCATTTGAAGTGCTTTTCAATTTCAGGGTCATTTAGCTCAAAAAACAAATGAAGAAAGAATGAAAAATAGCAATGTAGTCAGAAAGGGTGATTTGAAAATTGATGATGTGGCTTTGATGGTGCAATTGAACACACACAAAAAGTCTGGAGTTCAAATAAGTTTCAAATAAATGAAATCCCTTTGTAACAGATGGTTTTCGTCCGAAACCCTGATACTTCGAAGAGATTGTCCATTTTGTACACGTAAGTGCATCCAGTTTTTGCCGTAACCCTCTCAACTTTGTAGAACATGCTATGTGGGTGAAATGATGATGATACCATGCCAACTTTCAACCTTTTCAAAGTTCATTTCAAGTACTATTCAATTTCAGGGTCATTAGCTCAAAAAAAATCAGTAAATGCATGAAAAATACCAAAAATGAAGTCAGAAAGGGTTGAAAAATTGATGATGTGGCTTTGAATAGTGCATTTTGAACACACAAAAAGTCTGGAGTTCAATAAGTTCAAATAAATGAAATCTCCTAGTAACAGATGAGTTTTCGTTCGAAACCGTGATACTTCGAAAGATATTGGTCATTTGTACACGAAGCGCATCCAGTTTTTGCCTTAACCCTCTCAACTGTTTAGAACATGCTATGTGGGTGTGGAGAAATGATGATACCATGCCAACTTTCAACATTTTATGAGTTTGTGAAGTACTTTTCAATTTCAGGGTCATTTAGCTAAACAAAATCAGTAAATGCATGAAAAATACCAAATTTAGTCAGAAAGGGTTGAAAAATGTGATGATGGTGCTTTGAATGGTGCAATTTGAACACCAAAAAGTCTGGAGTTCAAAATAAGTTCAAATAAATGAAATCCGTTTTTAACAAATGAATTTTCGTCCGAACACCTGATACATCAAAAGAGATTGTTCCATTTGTACACGAAGTGCATCCAGTTTTTGCCGTAACCCTCTCAACTTTTTAGAACATGCTATGTGGGTTGAAATGATGATACCATGCCAACTTTCAAACCTTTTCAGAGTTCATTTGAAGTGCTTTTCAATTCAGGTTCATTTAGCTCGAAAAAAAATCATTAAATGCTGAAAAATGCCAAAATGAAGTCAGAAAGGGTTGAAAATGAATGATTGATGTGGCTTGAATGGTGCATTTCGAACACATAAAGAATCTAGAGTTCAAATAAGTTTAAAATAAATGAAATCCCTTTGTTAACAGATGAGTTTTCGTCCGAAACCCTGATACTTTGAAAGAGTATTGTCCAGTTTTGTACACGAAGTGCATCCAGTTTTTGCCTTAACCATCTCAACTTTTTAGAACATGCTATGTGGGTGAAATTTTGATACCATGCCAATTTTCAACATTTTCAGAGTTCATTTGAAGTGGTTTTCAATTTCAGGGTCATTTAGCTCAAAAAAAATAAGTAAATGCATGAAAAATACCAAATATAGCCAGAAAGGGTTGAAAATTGATTATGTGGCTTTCAATGGTGCATTTTAAACACACAAAAAGTCTGGAGTTCAAATAAGTTCAAATAATTGAAATCCCTTTGTAACAGATGAGTTTTTCGTCCGAAACCCTGATACTTCGAAGAGATTGTCCATTTTGTACACGAAGTTGCATCCAGTTTTTGCCTTAACCTCTCTTTTTAGAACATGCCTATGTGGGGTGAAATGATGATACCATGCCAAACTTTCAACATTTTCGGAGTTCATTTGAAGTGCTTTTCAATTCAGGGTCATTTAGCTCAAAAAAATAATCAGTAAATGAATGAAAAATAGCAAATGTAGTCAGAAGGGTTGAAAATTGATGATGTGGCTTTCGATGGGCAATTTGAAACACACAAAAAAGTCTGGAGTTCAAATAAGTTCAAATAAATGAAATCCCTTTGTAACAGATGAGTTTTCGTCCAGAAACCCTGATACTTCGAAAGAGATTGTCCATTTGTACACTAAGTGCATCCAGTTTTTGCGCGTAACCCTCTCAACTTTGTAGAACATGCTATGTGGGTGAAAATGATGATACCTGCCAACTTTCAACCTTTCAAAGTTCATTTTCAAGTACATTTAATTTCAGGGTCATTTGTCAAAACCCCCCCCTCCCCTGGCGAATGGCCCAGCTGAAGGCGCAGCCTCTGCTAACACCCCACCCCTCCCCCCGAAGGCAGGAAGGCGATAAGGCCAAAGACAGAAGAGACCGAAACATATGACCCTTATTCCCCACTTCACCCCCCCCCCCCCCCCCCCCCCCGATCCAGAAAACTGGATGGGCCCGACGCCGCGACGCGCCCCGCTCCCGCGCCGGTCGGCCAGCGCCGCCACACCGACGCCGCCCCGTCCTCGCCTCTTCCCCGACCAGCCGCCTAGCGCTCGGCGCCCCCCCACCCCGTCGCCGCTCGACGCCGCCACCGGATCGCCCTCGCTGCCGTTCGCCGCGTCGCACGCCACCTCGCCGGCGCCGCCTCCCCGCCAGACTGCGTCGTCCTCGTCCCCTCCTCGAGCCGCTTCTCCGAGCCACGCCGCCCGTTCCCCCTGCTGCGTGGGTGAGGAGCCCTCTCGACCCGCCCCCTTCTCCGCCCGGTCACCGCGGCCGAGCCACGCTCGCCCATCCCTGGACCACGCGCGCACGCACTCGGCCACGCCGGGCCTCGCACACGCGCGCGCGTGCCCTGCCTCGCTACTGCTCGCGGACCTTGCCCCGCTTCGCCCCGCCGTGCCCACTGTGCCGCGCCGCCTCTCGCTGCTGCTCCGGCCACCCCGCTGCCGCTGCTACTCTGCTCCGCCGCGCTCCGGCCCCGGCCGCGCCCAGCGCCCGCTCGCCCCCTGCCACGCTCACCGCGCCCGCCTGGGCCGCTCGCCCGTGCCCCGGGTTCGCCCGACGGGGCGCCGCGCCCGCACGCCTGTGGCCCCCCTGGGCCACTGCCCAGTGGGGCCCGAACCCCCTGTGACGCTGACGAATGGGGCCCACGGCCCAGAAACGATTTTAAGAAAATAGAAATAAAAATAAATAATTAAAATAATTAAAATAATTAAATAATTAATTAGTTAATTAGTTAGGTTAATTAACCCTAATCAGACTAATTTAATTAATTAATTAGTTTAGTTAATTGTTCATTAGTTAATTAAACCTAATTAACCTAACAGCCTATGACAGGTGGGACCCACCCTGTCAGGTGGCTGCTGACGTCAGCATGATGTCATGCTGACGTCATCAATCACTGTTTCGGATAATGTTGAATTAAATAATTAATTAAATTTCAGAAATTAATAAAAACTTTAGAAAATCATATTAAATAAACCGTAACTCCGATGAAAATATTTTATACATGAAACTTGCTCAGAACGACGATACGAACCCGGATACGCCCTCTGTATTCCCGTCTGATGCCCGCAACTATAAGAACGTTGAACAATTAGACCGATTTCGATAAATGAATAGTGTCCAACCCTAATTAAATAAATCCGAATAAATTCCTAAATTAACTAAATCATTTAGTTAGGCAGTAGAACACCCCGGCATATCATTTAGGCATGTCATACATATTTTTTGCATTATTGCCGTGAAATTTATTGTTTCTCTCCCCCTCCTTCTCTCTCGATAGACGCTGAGACCGACGGCGCTGCACATGGATACGACTACACTACCGACGAGCAGCCCGTTGACGATCTTCCCCTCTTGCCAGAGCAACCAGGCAAGCCCCCTCCCTTGAGCATTCCAGATATCGCCCATTCTATTCTCCTGCTTGCATTAGATTTCGCTACTGTTAATGTTTGCTCCTATTCTGATGCATAGCCTGCTGTTGTAACCTGTTCATTGCTACCTTACCTGCCTATGATAAACTGTTTAGTATAGGTTGGTATGAACCATCTGTGACCCCACCACCTTACTTTGTCGCCCCTGCTTGTTCATCGACGACTCGATCAACGTGATCGTCGATCAGAGACAGACGCCTCACTTCACACCCCCCTTAGTTGTACGACTCTGCGTAGTAACTATCGAGTGCCGAGGGTGATACCTCGTAACGCACTCCTGATGAATACTCTGCAGCATAGCTGTACGGTCGTGGTCATCGAGGGTGATTCCTCCTTCTCCATGTCCGATACGACTCTGTCGTGCAACCCCTCAGGGTGAACCTCGAGGGTGATACCTCATACGTTGACCCTGATGAATATGACCACACGGTTACTTGACCTTTTTCACAGGCGGGTCCACCCTGGTGGGTACCCGCTGGGGATCTATGATTTCGGGTGTGCCGGAAGGGCACTCGAGTGTGACATTGTGGCGGAGCATCAGAGACTCTGATTGTCTCCGCTTGATACTAATTGAGCCTATTGGATTTGGGTGTGTGATCTGAGTGGGTCGACGTGCCCTATACGCACTACCACCACGCGGGATAATGGTTATGGGGCCCTCTGCGATGTACGTTTCTCCGAAAGCTTATCAGACGTCACGATTCACCGTGCGGGCTGATCGTCGGGATTGGGCTGGATACTTCACTGGCGAGTTCAGTGTCGCGCCTGCACCCCGGCCAGCCACGATTGATGATGTGGCTTTCACTGGTGCATTTGAACACACAAAAAGTTCTTGGAGTTTCACAATGAAGTCAAGAAAATGAAATCCTTTGTGAAGAAGATGGAGTTTCGTCCGAAACCCTGATACTTCGAAAGAGATTGTCATTTGTACACGATAAGTGCATCAGTTTTTGCCAGAACTCCTCTCAACTTTTTAGAACTGTATGTGGGTGAATGATGATACCATGCACATACTAACCTTTTCAAAGTTCATTTTAAGTACATTCAATTTCAGGGTCAGTTAGCTCAAAAAATCAGCTGTTAAAGAAATGAAAATACCCAAATGAAGTCAGAAAGGGTTGAAAATTGATGATGTGGCTTTGAATTAGTGCAATTTGAACAACCAAAAAGTCTGGAGTTCATATAAGTTCAAATAATGAAATATCTTATGAACAGATGAGTTTCGTTCGAAACCGTGATACTTCGAAAGAGATATATCATTTTGTGTACATGAAGCGCATCCAGTTTTTGCCGTAACCCTTCTACTGTTTGAACATGCTATGTGGGGTGAATGATGAACCATGCCAAGTTTCAACTTTTCAAGAGTTCTGTGAAGTACTTTTCAATTTCAGGGTCATTTAGCTAAACAAAAATTCAGTAAATGCATGAAAATACAAATTAAAGTCCCCAGAAGCGGTTAGACAAAATTGAAGAATCGATATGTGGTCTTTGAATGGTACATTTTGAACACCAAAAAAGTCGGAGTTCAAATAAGTTCAAATAAATGAATCCTTTGTGAAATGAGGTTTTCGTCCGAAACCCTGATACATCAAAAGAGATTGTCCATTTTGTACACGAAGGCATCCAGTTTTGCCGTAACCCTCTCAACTTATTAGAACATGCTATGTGGGGTGAATGATGATACCATGCCAACTTTCAACCTTTTCAGAGTTCATTTGAAGTGCTTTCAATTTCAGGTTCATTTAGCTGAAAAAATCATTAAATGCATGAAAAATGCAACAAAATGAAGTCAGAAAGGGTTATGAAAATTGATGATGGGCTTTGAATGGTTGCATTTGAACACACAAAGAATCTAGGTTCAAATAAGTTAAAATAAATGAAATCCCTTTGTAAGAGATGGTTTCGTCCAAAACCCTGATACTTTGAAAGATATTGTCCATTTTGTACACGAAGTGCATCCAGTTTTTGCCCTTAACCATCTCAAACTTTTAGAACATGCTATGTGGGTGAAATTTTGATCCATGCCAATTTTCACATTTCAGAGTCATTTTGAAGTGCTTTTAAATTCAGGGTCATTTAGTTCAAAAAAAATCAGTAAAGTAAATGCATGAAAAAATACCAATTTTCATAAAGAGAAAGGGTTGAAAAATTGATGATATGGCTTTGAATGGTGCATTTTGAACACCAAAAAAGTCTGGTTTCAAAATAAGTTCAAAATAAATGAATCCCTTGTAACAGATGAGTTTTGTCCGAAACCTGATACATCGAAAGAGAGTTGTCCTTTTTTACATGAAGTGCATCCAGTTTTTGCCGTAACCCTCTCAATATTAGAACATGTTAGTGGGTGAAATGAATGATACCATGCCAACTTTCAAACTCTTTCAGAGTTATTTGAAGTGCTTTCAATTTCAGGGTCATTTAGCTCAAAAAAATCAGTAAAGGCATGAAAAAATGCCAAATGAAGTACGAAAGAGAAAGGGTGAAACTTGATGGATGTGGTTTGAATGTGCATTTTGATTTTGAACACACAAAAAAGTTCTAGAGTTCAAATAAGTTCAAATAAATGCAAATCCTTTGTAACAGATGAGTTTTCGTTCTACCCTGATACTTCGAAAAGATTGTCCATTTTGTACACGAAGTGCATCCAGTTTTTGCCTAACCCATCTCAATTTTTAGAACATGCTTGTGGGTGAAATGATGATACCATGCCAACTTCAACATTTCGGAGTTCATTTGAAGTGCTTTTCAATTCAGGGTCATTTAGCTCAAAATACATAAATAAAGAAAGAATGAAAAATTAGCAATGTAGTCAGAAAGGGTTTGTGAATTTGTGAAAATTGATGATGTGGCTTTCAATGGTGCAATTTGAACAACACACAAAGTCTGGAGTTCAAATAAGTTCAAAAAATGAAATCCTTTGTAACAGATGGTTTTCTCCGAAACCCGATACTCATCAGAAGAGAGTGTCCATTTTGTACCACTAAGTGCATCCAGTTTTTGCCGTAACCCTCTCAACTTTGTTTAGAACATGCTATGTGGGTGAAATGATGATTACCCATGCCAACTTTCAACCTTTTCAAAGTTCATTTCAAGACTTTTCAATTTTTCATGGGCTCATTTAGCCAAAAAACAAATCAGTAAATGCATGAAAAATACCCCAAATGAAGTCAGAAAGGGTTTATGAAAAATTGATGATGTGGCTTTGAATAGTGCAGTTTGAACACACAAAAAAGTCTGGAGTTCAAGAAGTTCAAATAAAGAAATCTCTATGTAACAGATGAGTTTTCGTTCAAGAAACCGTGATACTTCGAAAGATATTGTCCATTTTGTACACGAAGCGCATCCAGTTTTTGCTTAACCCTCTCAACTGTTTAGAACATGCTATGTGGGTATGAGAAATGATTATACCATGCCAACTTTCAAATTTTGAGTTTGTTGAAGTACTTTTCAATTTAAGGGTAATTTAGCTAACAAAAGTCAGTAGTAAATGCATGAAAAATACCAAAGTTAGTCAGAAAGGGTTGAAAATTGATGATGTGTGGCTTTGAATGGTGCATTTTGAACACCAAAAAGTCTGGAGTTAAAATAAAGTCAAATAATGAAATCCGTTTTGTAACGAATGAATTTCGTCCGAAACCCTGATACATCCAAAAGAGAATTGTCCATTTGTAGAACGAAGTGCATCAGTTTTTTGCCCGTAACCCCCTCTCAACTTTTTTAGAACATGCTATGTGGGATGAAATGATGATACCATGCCAAACTTTAACCTTTTCAGAGTTCAGGTTGAAGTGCTTTTCAATTCAGGTTCATTTAGCTCGAAAAAATCATTAAAATGCATGAAAAAATGCCCCAAATGAAGTCAGAAAGGGTTGAAAATTGATGAGATGTGGCTTTGAATGGTGCATTTGCGACACATAAAGAATCTGAGAGTTCAAATAAGTTAAAATAAATGAAATCCCTTTGTATCTCCAGATGAGTTTTCGTCCAAAACCCTGATATCTTGAAAGATTTGTCCGTTTTGTACACGAAGTGCATCCAGTTTTTGCTCCCTTAACCATCTCAACTTTTTAGAACATGCTATGTGGGGTGAAATTTGAACATGCCCAATTTCAACATTTTCAGAGTTCATTTGAAGTGCGGTTTTCAATTTTCAGGGTCATTTAGCTCAAAAAAAAAAAAAATAATAAATGCCATGAAAAATACCAAATATAGCCAGAAAAAGGGTGAAAATTTGATTATGTGGCTTTAAGGTGATTTAAACACACAAAAAGTCTGGAGTTAAATAAGTTCAAATAATTGAAATCTCCTTGTAACAGATGAGTTTTTCGTCCGAAACCCTGATACTTCGAAGAGATTGTCATTTTTCACACGAAAGTGCATCCAGTTTTGCGTAACCTCTTAACTTTTTAGAACATGCTATGTGGGTGAAATGATGATACCATGCCAACTTTCAACATTTCGGAGTCATTTGAAGTGCTTTTCAATTTCAGGGTCATTTAGCTCTTAAAAAAATAAGTAAATGAATGAACATAGCAAAGTAGTCAGAAAAGGGTTGAAAATTGATGATGTGGCTTTGATGGTGCAATTTGAACACACAAAAAGTCTGGAGTTCAAATAAGTTCAAATAAATGAAATCCCTTTGTAACAGATGAGTTTTCGTCCGAAACCTGATACTTCGAAAGAGATTGTCCATTTTGTACACTAAGTGCATCCAGTTTTTGCCGTAACCCTTCTAAATTGTAGAACATGCTATGTGGGCGAAAATGATGGATACCATGCCAACTTTCAACCTTTTCAAAGTTCATTTCAAGTACATTTAATTTCAGGGTCCTTTTTTTACCCTAGACGGTTCAAAACCCCCCTTCCCCTTCCCCTTTTTTTTTTGGCGAATGGCCCAGCTGAAAGGCGGAAGGAAACGGCACGCAGAAATACACCCATTTCCCTATAAGGACCCCGAACAACTCTTAAAGCTCCCATCCAGACACCCCCAAAGCGAAAAGGACAGATAAGAAAAGAAGAGAAAAAACAAAAAAGAAATAGTAAAACCCATCTCCCCACTTCCCGCGCCCCACCCCCCCCCGATCCCAGGAAAACTGGATCGGCGCCGACGCACGGCGACGCGCCCCGCTCCCGCGTCCGGCGGCCAGCGCCGCCACACCGACGCCGCCCCGTCCTCCCTCTTCCCCGACCAGCCGCCTATGCCTCGGCTCGATGAAAAATACCAAATTTAGTCAGAAAGGGTTAAAAATTGATGATGTGGCTTTGAATGGTGCATTTTGAACACCAAGAAAGTCTGGAGTTCAAATAAGTTCAAATAAATGAAATCCCTTTGTAACAGATGAGTTTTCGTCCGAAACCCTGATACATCGAAAGAGATTGTCCATTTTGTACATGAAGTGCATCCAGTTTTTGCCTTAACCCTCTCAACTTTTTAGAACATGCTATCTGGGTGAAATGATGATACCATGCCAACTTTCAACATTTTCAGAGATCATTTGAAGTGCTTTTCAATTTCAGGGTCATTTAACTCAAAAAAATAAGTAAATGCATGAAAAATACCAAATGTAGTCAGAAAGGGTTGAACATTGACGATGTGGCTTTCAATGGTGCATTTTGAACACACAAAAAGTCTGGAGTTCAAATAAATGAAATCCCTTTGTAACAGATGAGTTTTCGTCCGAAACCCTGATACTTCGAAAGAGATTGTCCATTTTGTACACGAAGAGCATCCAGTTTTTGCCGTAACCCTCTCAACTTTTTAGAACATGCTATGTCGGTGAAATGATGATACCATGCCAACTTTCAACCTTTTAAGAGTTCATTTTAAGTACATATCAATTTCAGGGTCATTTAGCTCAAAAAAATCAGTAAATGCATGAAAAATACCAAATGAAGTCAGAAAGGGTTGAAAATTGATGATGTGGCTTGGAATAGTGAATTTTGAATGTACAAAAAGCCTGGAGTTCAAATAAGTTCAAATAAATGAAATCCCTTTGTAACAGATGAGTTTTCGTCCAAAACCCTGATACTTCGAAAGAGATTGTCTATTTTGTACACTAAGTGCATCGAGTTTTTGCCGTAACCCTCTCAACTTTGTAGAACATGCTATGTGGGTGAAATGATGATACCATGCCAACTTTCAACCTTTTCAAAGTTCATTTTAAGTACATTTCAATTTTAGGGTCTTTTAGCTCAAAAAAATCAGTAAATGCATGAAAAATACCAAATGAAGTCAGAAAGGGTTGAAAATTGATGATGTGTATTTGAATAGTGCATTTTGAACACAGAAAAAGTCTGGAGTTCATATAAGTTCAAATACACGAAATCTCTTTGTAACAGATGAGTTTTCGTTCGAAACCCTGATACTTTGAAAGAGATTGTTCATTTTGTACACGAAGCACATCCAGTTTTTGCCTTAACCCTCTCAACTGTTTAGAACATGCTATGTGGGTGAAATGATGATACCATGCCAACTTTCAACATAATCAGAGTTTGTCTGAAGTACTTTTCAATTTCAGGGTCATTTAGCTAAACAAAATCAGTAAATGCATGAAAAATACCAAATTTAGTCAGAAAGGATTGAAAATTGATGATATGTCTTTCAATGGTGCATTTTGAACACCAAAAAAGTCTGGAGTTCAACTAAATGAAATCCCTTTGTAACAGATGAGTTTTCGGCCGAAACCCTGATACATCAAAAGAGATTGTCCATTTTGTACACGAAGTGCATCCAGTTTTTGCCGTAACCCTCTCAACTTATTAGAACATGCTATGTGGGTGAAATGATGATACCATGCCAACTTTCAACCTTTTCAGAGTTCATTTGAAGTTCTTTTCAATTTCAGGGTCATTTAGCTCAAAAAAATCATTAAATGCATGAAAAATGCCAAATGAAGTCAGAAAGGGTTGAAAATTGATGATGTGGCTTTGAATGGTGCATTTTGAACACACAAAGAATCTAGAGTTCAAATAAGTTAAAATAAATGAAATCCCTTTGTAACAGATGAGTTTTCGTCCGAAACCCTGATACTTCGAAAGATATTGTCCATTTTGTACACGAAGTGCATCCAGTTTTTGCCTTAACCATCTCAACTTTTTAGAACATGCTATGTGGGTGAAATGATGATACCATGCTAATTTTCAACATTTTCAGAGTTCATTTGAAGTGCTTTTCAATTTCAGGGTCATTTAGCTCAACAAAAATAAGTAAATGCATGAAAAATACCAAATATAGTCAGAAAGGGTTGAAAA
>CM022297.1:538501052-538516437 GCA_011799875.1 Thinopyrum elongatum
TTTGTACAGAAAGTGCATCCAGTTTTGCATTAACCCCCTCAACTTTTAGAAACATGCACTGGGTGAAGATGATACCTGCAACTTTCAACATTTGCCGGAGATTCAGTTTGAAGTGCTTCAATTTCAGGGTCATTTAACTCACAAAAAGAAGTAAATGCATGAAATACCAAATGTAGTCAGAAAGGGTTAAAACATTGACGATGTGGCTTTCAATGGTGCATTGTGAACACACAAAAAGTATGGAGTTAAATAATGAATCCCTTGGTACAAGGGGATGAGTGTTTTGTCCGAAACCCTGAGACTTCGAAAGAGATGTCCTTTTGTACACGAAGAGCATCCGTTTTTGCCGTAACCCTCTCAACTTTTTTGAACAGCTGTCGGTGAAATGATGATTACCATGCATCAACTTCAACCATTAAGAGTACATTTTAAGTACCTATCAATTCAGGGTCATTAGCTCAAAAACTCAGTTACATGCATGAAAAATACCAAAATGAATCAGAAAGGGTTGAAAATTGATGATGTGCTTGGAGTAGTGAATTTGAATGTACAAAAAGCTGGAGTTCAAATAAGTTCAAAGAAATGAAATCTTGTTAAAAGTTATCGTCCGAACCCTGATACTTCGAAAAGATTGTCCAGGTGTTGCCTTAACCCTCTCAACTTTAAAAACATGCTATGTGGGTGATGATCGATACCATGCCAACTTGCAACAGTTTCAGAGTTCGTTGAAGTACTTTTCAACTTCAGGGTCATTAGTTCACACAAAAATCAGTAATCGCATTGAAAAATACCAAATTTAGTCAGAAGAGGGTGAAAATTGATGATGTGGCTGTGAATTGTGCATTTTGAACACCAAGAAAGTTGGAGTTCAAATAGTTCAATAATGAAATCCTTTGTAACAGATGAGTTTTTCGTCCGAAACCCTGATACATCGAAAGAGATTGTCATTTTGTACACGAAAGTTGCATCCAGTTTGTGCCGTAACCCTTCAACGTATTAGAACATGCTCTGTGGGTGAAATGATGATATCATGCCAACTTCAACCTTTCAGCGTTCATTTGAAGTGCTTTTCAATTTCAGGGTATTTAGCTCAAACAACTACAGTAATGCATGCAAAATCCAAATGTAGTCAGAAAGGTTGAAAATTATGGATGTGGCTTTGAATGGTGCCATTGAACACACAAAAAGTATAGAGATTCAAATAAGGTTCAAAATAAAAGAAATCCCTTGTAACAATGAGTTTCGTTCGAAAACCTGATACATCGAAAGAGATTGGTCCATTTGTACATGAATGTGGGCATCGATAGGTTTTACCGTACTCTCTCAACTTATTAGAAGATGCCTATGTGGGTGACATGATGAATACCATGGCCAACTTTTCAACCTTTTCAGAGTTCATTTGAGTGTTTTCAATTTCAGGGTCATTTACCTCAAAAAAATCAGTAAATGCATGAAGAATACCAAAATGTAGTCAGAAAGGGTTGAAAATTGATAATGTGGCTGTTAATGGTGCATTTGAACACACAAAAAAGATCTAGAGTCCAAATAAGTTCAAATAAATGAAATCCTGGAACAGAGAGTTTTTCGTCCGAAACCCTGATACTTTGAAAGAGATGTCCATTTTGTACCCGAAGTCATCAAGTTTTTGCCTTAACCCTTCAACGTTTTTAGCACCATTGCTATGTGTTGAAAATGTTGATACCAAGCCAACTTTGCAACAATTTTCGAGTTCGGTAACACCCCAGTGTTAATACAGTAAAACCCTTTTGATTATGCCAAAGTCAGCCATGATAACAGTGCTGATCTCATTTGCATCATATTGGCATTCCAACTCTAAGTCAAATTCAAATTTAAACTAAAGTGAAAAATAAAAGTTGTTCAGATCCAGAAACACAAAAATGTAATCATCATTGCAAAAATCCAGAGGATATATCAAAAATTGCAGACAGTGTACTAAAATAATGTAAGTGGCTCAAACAAATAAGACACACCAGCAAGGACAGCACTATTTAATCTTTTCTCAATTAAAGTAAGTCCAAACAAAAAAGATATGGGACACCAAGCTATTTTATTTTGCCAGTGTATACCAATACCCTGGGATTTGTGGACTAGGTCACAATTTGTACAAAGTAATTTGGGGCCTAGCAATTTACAAAACAGAAATGGAGAAATGAATAGAGAAAGAAAAGACAAAACAAATAAAGATAAAGAGAAAACCCCCCCTGCCCCTTCGGACCCCAACTGGGCACCAAGCCCAGGGCGGCATGCCGGCCCACCCCCCACTCATTCTTTATCCCATCACTGTCACGTAACCATGAGCCACCGACACCCCACTCCCCCCACCGAAACGAATCCCTTCCTCTCTCTGTTCCTCTCGATCCAATCGGGGGAACTGGCCCGACGCCGCCGTCGCCGCCCCGCCGTGCCTCCGGCCTCCTCGCGGAGTCACGTCGCCGGCGCCGTCCCGGCCTCCAGCATCTCCCTCCAGCACGCGAGCCGCGACCCCGCACCTACCCTGGCCGCCGTAGCCCCACGATCCGTCGCCGTTACGCCTCCAGACCCGCTATCCATCGACGGTCGACGGTCGAGAGCCTGCCGCCCCATACGCCTTAAACGGGGGTGAGTGCCCGCTCCTCCCCGTCGGCCCCCCACCCATTTGCCCACCGTCGCCGCGTCCGTGGCGCAGCACAGCGCAGCAGCAAGCGCCCGGCCTGCCCCACGCGAGCGCTCGGTGCGTCGCCGCTCGCTACTGGCCCGGGCCACGCCCGCCAGCAGCCGCGAGGTAACGGCTGCTCCTCGAAGCCGCTCGCCCACCAGCGGTTCCGACGCAGACAGCCGCCCGGAATATACGCCGCGGATGCAAAGGAGAAATGACCCTCAACGAGAAGAGCAAGGCACGCCGCGGTCCGCCCATGCGCCTCAACCCTGATACGCATAGGCAGGGATGCCGCGCCCCGCCAGTCGACCGCGCAGCCGCCCGCGTACCCGCGCCCGCTCTGGCCGAGGGAGCACTGACCCCAATGGGCCCAATCGCCCCGTGTCAATGACAGAAACGGGGCCACGGCCCGGCACAGAGTTTTACGAACATATAAATGAAAATAAATATAAGGTAAATAATAAAATTAGTAATAATAATTAAGTTTAAATTGAAATCGCTGATAGGTTAATACTATTAGTTATTAGTTAATTACACAGTTAATAGTAAATAATCATAATTAACCTACACAGAATGAAAGGTGTGACCCAATGTCAGATGCATGCTGACGCATGATGACGTCTAGAATAACACTGTTTCGGACTCATGTTGATTTAAATTAATATTATAAATTCAGAAAAATTAATAAAAGCTTTAGAAAATCCTAAAATAATGACGTAAGCAGATCGAAAAACTTTGTACATGAAAGTTGCTAGAACGACGAGACGAATCCGAATACGCAGTACGATTCGTCGCCACCGTCTCGTAACTATCAGACATGCAACCGTTCCCCTCCGGTCATCTGTTGACAAATTGCGGAAAACAGGAAAAACATTACGAGCATGGATCCTCCTTCCTCGTGACGTGACCTTACGTAGGACACAACCCGGCAAATGCATATTGTCATGCGATCTTTGTGTTGATTTGTTGCTTTAATATGTTATATGTTTCCCCCCCTCTTCTCTCTCGAAATAGAGCCGGCGACGATGCAGCTCGGGATTGTCAGTACTTGAGACTTGCCCTTTCGCCCGAGCAAACCAGGCAAAGCCCCCCCTTTGAGATCCGATGGGGGGGGGGGGGTGGGTATCGCCCATTCTAATTCCATGCTTGCATTAGAATTGCCTGTTGCTACTGTTTACCGTATTCTGATGATAGCCTGATTTATGTAGACCTGCTGTTGATATTTACACCCTGCATATCTAACACTGTTAGTTCGGCGGGTAGCGACCTAATCAGGGACCCCACTACCCCGATGCCGCGTGGATCGTCAGAAGACCCGATCAAGGGATTGAAGACCCGGACCGACACCGAAACTCACCCCCCTTAGTGTAACGACACTGCCGCGTTACTATCGAGCTGCGAGGTGACAACCTCTTGTCCAGCACTCTCTGATGTTAACTCTCATAGAGTAGCTATCGGTCGTGGCTCCGCGAGGTGATTCCTCCCCTTCACCGCTTCGATAACGACGCTGCGTCAACACCTCAAGTGTGGACCCAGTGAGGGTGATTCCTCCGAGGTCACCTTGACGGAACACGAGGTGGGACTTCAATGGGGTGATACCTCGGATTCCTGATGTTATGGAAAACGGGAACACTGGACTTTACAATGTTACTTGGAAGGCGGGTCGGACCCGAGGGGTACCCCGCGTGTGATGCTGGAAGGCGGGTTGCCAGTGTGTGCCCGAGTGGTGAATAGAGCGCGGCGCGGCCCCAATGCTGGCCTTGCCGCAAGTCCTCGGACGGGGCCGCGGGCCGTCAAATGTTGGTGAGTCTCTGCTCGTTTCCGCAAGCCCCTAGTCCATTAAAGATGTGGAATTTGATCCGAGCAGGCCTCTGGGTCTGGATAGCACTAACCCATCACGTGGGCATAGTATGGCGTTCGGCCTGCGTCAGCATAAGCCGACAGCTCTGTCAAGACGCCGTTCAGCCTTGCGGCCCGGGACGACGGCGCCCCCATGGTGCCTGGTCTTCCACCCCTGCACGCAACGAAACGGACGTGCACAGGCGATGGCCACAAGACCTCTGAGCGTTAGATGTAGACCGGACGGGGACTCTATGCTGAGCTGTAGTTAGGGTTGCCTGTGTTGTTGGCCGAGGCCCGGCATGACCCAGGAAGTGTGTCCGGTCGGAGTTAATTCCAAGGTGTTGGCGAAGTTGGATGCACCTGAGGAGAGAAACCACTTCTCATGATAGCGGTCCTACGGTAAAGGACACTCGGGAGTTGTATCCCGATCGATCCACCTAGAACATGGACCCTTGAGACGTTAACAGGTTGATGACGTTTATTGGCTCTGGGATCGCTTCTCAAGGGAGTCGAGCGGATCTCAGGACGAGGTTTGATGACTTTATGGCTCGGGCTTGCTTTCTCGAAGGGAGTCGAGCCAGAATCTCTGGGTGAGGGTTGAATTATGACGCTACATTATATGGTTATTGTTCTCTCTCTTCTATGCCTGCAAGACCGCTGAAGATGCCTGCAGCTCTTCGATAGGACTCGGACACCTTCTCTCTAATTTGGCAATTGTGGCTACAGCCCAGTCACATATTACAGCTCTGACCCGTGAAGAATGGTTGCAGATGAGTTTAGATCCTGGCTTGAGGGATGAGTACTTTTGGTAGGCTCACGGTTGCTTGTTTTCCTTTTTTCCACAATCAGTTGACGTGACAAGATACGGAGGCCCCATGAGCCAGCTGTTCTCGCCGACGATCGTACTACTACCCAAGCGGATGGATTACTACTACGAGGTTGATGACGGACCAGGAGGTAGGATCGGAGGGGTCCCAGGACAGGAGGCCTTCGCCTTCGATCGTAGTGTTTTAAGTTTTGCACCCGCCGTTCTAAAGGCCTTTCTGTTCTATGTTCAGTATCTGACTCAGAATATGATGCTTCCGCTGACGCTGTTCGCAAGCTTATGTATTCGAGCCCTCGACGGCCCTGGCTTGTAATATAAAGCTTGTATGAATTTATTTATGTGATTAGAGGTTGTTGTGTTCTCCCGGGAGTACCTTCGGTTGCTCGTGTGCATTTGACGTGTATGATTAGTGCACGATCGGGGCGGGGGCGTAACCAGTTGGTATCAAAGCCGACTGATCTGTAGGAATCCCCTTTCCACAACCTCCTTGGCCGAAGTTGATCTAGTAACCGAAAATTGTTTACTAACTTGGCTGTGTGGCGTACGGGCCCACGCGCCAATTGGGTGGTATTAGGACTTTTATTCCTCATCTTTAATCTGGGACTCGACTCTCTTCCTTTACGGGTTAACTCAAGTTTACTAACCCGCACACTTAGGATCTCGGATTCTCGTCGACAGCAAGAGCTGGAATCTGTTGCGATTTCCCTGACATTGATCTGATTAGTATGATAATCATTGTCTTTACATTGTTTTTGTTTAACCTTCTCTCCGCGATCGGTTTACTTCTCTGTCTTTTGACAATCAGGAGTTTCCTCGTTTCAGATGGACGTCTGTTTCACCACCACCCGCCGAACGCAGCCCAGCTGTACGAGCGGATGACATCCAGAGACTACATGCTTATCGACTGGGGCAGAGGTCAATCGTTACAATACCCCAGTACTTTCCCTCAGATAACGCAAGACGTAGTGATTTATTGTTTTTTTTTTTCTGATGATCCCGTGAAGGATTAGCTGTGTTCCGAATGCACGAGGTAAGGTGATGCTATCTGGCCTCTCGTCAATGCGGCCACATGAAGAATAATCGGTACATGATTCTAGAACTAGATGCTGTCATCTCGCACGGCAGTTATGGAGACATTACCTCCTCGGTAATCGTTGCGAGATATCCAGGATCCTAAAGTTGAAGATTGTCCCTCAACCTTCTCTAAACCTCCGTCAGCAAAGCTGGATGGAGGCCATTGCGGACTATGATTTGGGTATTCTCTACCCTGGCAAGCTACGTGAGGCGCTGATGCCTTAAGGCGCAAGTCCGATTGCGACAAACCTCATGGTTAGGCGAGCTACCTACGACTTTTGAACACTGTGCAAAGCTAAATCTGCGTAGTTCCAACAAGGGTTCTCTTAATTAACCTTTGATAAAACCAGATCTCGAGAAAGCTGTTAAGGATGCGCAAAGCTAAAGCTGCTGACCGTTGATTATGAAGAAGAGTCTTCACCTTGTAAAAGATAGGATTCTCGCTGTCTGAAGATGGAACTGTATTTCAAGAAAACGACATTGTCGTACTCGTTGCGAACTGAATGACTGACAAGTTCATGAAGGAGGCACAATTACCCCGCTGGTCTATCATCGGGTAGGCACCAAGAGTATCGGGATCCCGTCAAAGGTACTGGTGGTCTAGAATAGAAGCAAGACATTGCTCGATTATGTTGCCGAAGGTGATGTGTGTCGTCGCGTTAAAAGCAGAACCATCAGACAAAACAGCTGGAATTCTGCAACCACTGCGATTCCCTATGGAAATGGGAAAGGTTTCAGATGGATTTGTACAGGATATCCCAGGTCACAGAAGGGTCACGATGCATTCGTGTCGTCGTCGAGCGTCTCTAAAGTTGCAACTTTCTGCCCGTCACATGGCAAACCTATCACTGCTCGTCAGTTAGCCAGAGTGGCATATCTCCACAAACGTGTTCATCACCACGGTATCGAAGGAGACAGTTTCGGACAGTGGCAGGTCATTTACTCCAAAATTCTTTGGAAAGTTCCAAAAAGCTGGGGACTGCATCTACTTGGAGTTCAGCAGATGAACTGTCAATCTCACGACAAGTCGAACGGTCAATCAAGGCCTGAAGCATGTTGCACTTTGGTGGGGGAGTGTTGTGTTATATCTTTTGGCAAGAAGTGGACGAATCTTCTTTTCATATGCCGAGTTCTCTATAACAACAGCTATCAAGCCAGTTGTGAAAATGGCCCTTTGAAGTGACTCTAGGACGTAAATGTCGCACCCCCTCGGAATTGGTCAGAAATGGGGGAAGACCTCTTGTTGAGGATATTATTCAACACGCCGAAGAACAGTCCAGAATTGTCCGGGAAATCTCAAGGCGGCTAAGGGACCGCCAGAAGAAAGAGACTATGATCGAAACGATGGGTTTGGACTTATCACACCTAGGTTGATCAAGCTTATCTCGTGGCACACCTATGAAGGCACTCACAGTTTTGGAATCAAGGGCAAGTTAGCTCCCCGTACATTGGTCCTTTCCGCTATATTGCTAGACGTGCGTCCAGTGCAAAAAGTTGGAATTGCCGCCGCAAATTCCATATCCACGACGTTTCACGTGTCGCAAGCTTCGTCAATGCTTTCAAGGAATCTCCGACCGAGCGGGGATCAGCGAGGTGCTCGGAATTGCAAGATGACCTATTTATAAGGAAGCATCCGATCCGCCATTCTCGATCAAGATGAACGTCGGACCCGTCAGAAAGGGTTACCAAGTTTCCTTGAAAGTGCATTGGTTTCGCGAAATCACAACAAATCATAAGAAGATGAAGCGCACTGGGGACGGAGGATAATCTCCGTGCTGAATACCCCCGAACTTTTCCTTCTACTTCTTAATTCTCGAGGACGAGAATTCCTTGTTAGTGAGGAGATTTGTAAAACACCCCAGTGGTTAACTACAGTAATCACCCTTTTGATTATGCCACGTCAGCATGATAACAAGTGGCATCGATCATCATTTGACATTCATATTGATTCAAACTCCTAGTCAAATTCACACAACTTCTAATAAAGTGGAAAATAAAAGTTGTTCAAATCAGAAACAAAAATGTACATCATGTTGCACAATAAATCAGAGGCTAATATACAATTAGCAGCGTGTTAACTAAATATTTAAGTGAGCTCAACAAATAGAAACAGCAGCAAGCCAGCCACTATTTAATACTTTCTCAATTAATTAAATCCAAACAAAAAGATATGGGACACCAAGCTATTTTATTGCCGGGTATAACAATACCCTGTGATATTGTGGGACCAGGTCCCAATTTTTAAAAAAGTCTGTGGGTGCCAGCTAATTAAAACAGGAATGAGAATAATTACAAAGCAAAAGACCCCAAAACACCCAAATAAAGATACAAAGAGAAATCACCCCTCCCCCCCCAGGCCCAACTGGGCCCCGCCCAGCTGGCCATGACGGCCACCCCCCCATCCTCCTATCCCTAACTCCCCGTAACCCTAGCCCACGACACCCCACTCCCCCCCACCGAACGAAATCTCTCCTCTCTCTGTCCTCTCGATCCAGATCGGGGGACTGGCCCGACGCCGCGGGTCGCCGCCACCGCGTGCCCTCCGTTCCTCCTATGCGGAGTCACGTCGCCGGCGCCGTCCCTTCTCGGCTCCTGCATCTCCTCCCCAGCACGGCGCGCCTCGCCCAGCCACTTCCCTGAGCCGCCTTCTGCCGTCCTCGATCCCGTCGCCGATACATGTCCCATCGCCCCGCCTCTCATCGACGGGTACGCCGCTCGAGCCTCGCCGCCCCGTACGCCTTCAAACCGTGGGATGGGGCAGTTCCTCTTCACCGTCGCACCCCCCCCCCCATGTGCACACGTCGCCAGTCCGTGGACGCGATCACCGCGCAGCGCCAGCGCCCGGCGCGCCCACGCGGCGCTCGGCGTTCGCCGCTCGCTAGCGACCCCGGCCACGCCCTGCAAGCAGCCGCAGAGGCCGGCTGCTACTCGCAAGCGCTCGCCCATCGCGGTTACGCCGCAGACAGGCTGCCTCTCCGCCGTGCTGCACCGGCGACCGCCCTACCGAGGCCGAACCAGCCGCGCGGTCCGCCCATGGACTCTGCTACGCTAGGCCGGCATGACCGCGCCCGCGTGACCGAACGCGCGCCCGCGAGAAATCCCGCGCGCGCTCTGGCCGAGGGCCAATGACCAATGGACCAATGCCCCTGTGTCACTGAAGACGGGGCCCAGTAGGCCATACCAACAACGTTAGAAAATATAAATGAAAATAAAAAATGTAAATAATTAAAAAATTATAATTAAGTAAGTTAATTAAGTCCTGATAGGTTAATAATAATGTAGTAATTAGGTAATTTAAACAGTTAATTAGTAATTAATCATTAATAACCTAAACAGAGAATGACAGGTGGGACCCAATGTCAAGGATGACCTGCTGCCGTCATGTGAGTCAGGCATAAACTGTTTCGGTAATGTGATTTAAATTAATAATATTAATTCGAAAATTAATAAAAAGCTTTAGAAAAATCATATAAAATAATCCGTAAACTCAGATCGAAAAAACTTTGTACATGAAAGTTGCTCAGAACGCCGAGACGAATCCGAATACGCAGTCCGTTATCCGCCACACGTTCAACTATAGAACATGCAAACGTGCCCCTCGTCATCTGTCTGACAATGTCGGAAAACCTCCTCCCCAGGGAAAACATTCCCGGATTGGCTTCCTCTTCCCGGTGACGTGCAACATACGTTAGGCACACCGGCACGATTCCCTAATGCATATGTCATGGCCGTACTTTAGTGTTGTCTGTTTGCTTTATATGTATACTGTTTCCTCCCCATCGTCTCTCTCGATAGGCGGTGCCGACGGCAGCTCCGGGATTTGGTCCCGTATGACGAACTTGCCTTTGCCCCGAGCAACAGGCCAGCCCCCCCTTTGATCATCCTGAGATCGCCATTCTAATTTGCCATGCTTGCATTGAGTAGTGCTTCTGTTTACCTATTCTGATGATAGCCTGTTTTGTAGCCTGAGGTTGATATTACCTGATATCCTAAACTGTGAGTCTAGGTGGTAGAGACCTATAGTACCCCACTTACATCATGCCCGAGTGGATCGTAGAAGCCCGATCAACGGGATTGACGACACAGCCAACGACACCGCCATAAACCCCCCTTAGTTGTAACGACATGCAGCGTTACTATCGAGTGCCGAGGGTGAACCTCTTTAGCACTTCTTGATGTGTCACTCTGTAGAGTAGCTATTCGGTCGTGGTCAGCGACGGGTGATTCCTCCTTCACCGCTCCGATAAGACGCTGTTGTACAACACCTCACGTGTGGACTCAGTGAGGGTGATCCTCGAGTTCACCTTGACGGTACATCGAGTGGGAATCAATGAGGGTGATACTCGGATTACCTGCTGTATGGGACACAAGGATACTTGGACTTAACAATGTCACTTGGAAAGGGGGTCGACCCGAGGGGTACGGTGTGAAGTGAAGGCGGGTTGCCAGTTGTGGTGCCCGAGTGGTGAAACGAGGCGCAAGGCCGGGATTGTAGCCTTGCGCAAGTCTCGAAGACGGGGCGAAGGGGTCCACATGTTTCGTGAGTCTATGCGCGTTTCCCGCAAGCCTAGTCATTAATGATTGGTATTTGATCGAAAAACAGGCCTATGGTCTGATAGCAACTAACATCACGATGGGCATAGTATGGGCGTTCTGCATGTCGGCATCAGCCGAAAGCTATGTCAGACGTCTAGTTCAGCCTGAGGCCGGGACGGACCGGCGCCCCGCTGGTGCATGGCTTCCCCTGAACGCAACGACCCGGACGTGCACAGGGCGATGGCCCAAGACCTCTGAGCGCTTAGGATGGAGACCGACGGTGACCTCTTGCTGGTTGTAGGTAGGGTTGGCGATGTGTGTTGGGCCGAGGCCGGGCAGACCCAAGAAAGTGTGTCCGGCCGGAGTTAAGTCGAGCGTGTGGGTAAGTTGGTGCACCCCTGCAGGGACGGACAACACTTTCATCGAAGCCGGTCCTACGGTAAAGGTGACACGCGGAGTTGTATCCCATCGTACCATAAGAACGGGACCCTTGAGACGTAACAGGTTTGATGACTGTATGGCTCCTGGATCGCTTTCTCACAGGGATCGAGAAAGGATCTCAGGACGAGGTTTGATGACCCCTTTATGGCTCTGGGATTGCTTTCCCAGGATTCGAGAACGGATCCTTGGGTGAGGTGTATTATTATGCTACATTATATGGTAGGTTCTATCTCTTCTACTGCCTGCAAAGACAGCTGAAGATGCTAGTCGTTCGATCGACTAGGGCCTCTCTCTATTCTGGCATTTCTGCAGCCAAGTCCACATATACAGCCTCCCCTTGAAATGTTGCATATTTAGTGTAGATCCTTGCTTGCTGGTCCTTTGAGGTACTCGCGGTGTGCTTGTTTTCTTTTTCCCACATCTCAGTTTGACGTGACAAGATGACGGAGCCCCGAACAGTGTTCCTCGCGACGATCGTACTACTACCCAGAGGATGGATCTACTACGGAGTTGACTGACGACAGGAGGAGGATAGGAGGGTCCCAGAGCAGGAGCCTTCGACTTCGATTATGTTTTATTTGCCCTCGCCTTTCTATAGGCCTTTCTGTTTCTTATTTCATATCTGGCTACTCAGATTATCTGATGCTTCCGCTGACGCATGTGTCGCAAGCTTATGTATTGAGCCTCGAGGCCCCGGCGGTAATATAAAGCTTGTATGACTTTATTATGTTTTAGAGTTGTGATGTGATATCTTCCCGTGAGTCCTTAGGCTTGATCGTGTGCTTTGCGTGTAGGATTAGTGCCCGATAGGGCCGGGGGCGGTCACAAGTTCATTGAAGTGCTTTCAATTTCAGGGTCATTTAACTCAAGACAAATAAGTAAATGCATGACAAATACCAAATTTAGTCAGGAAAGGTTGAAAATGATGATGTGGCTTTCAAATGTGCCTTTTGAACACCCAAAAAGTCTTGTCGTTCAAATAGTCAAATAAATGAAATCCCTTGTAACAGATGAGTTTTGTCCTAAACCCTGATACGTCGAAAGAGATTGTCCATTGCAACGAAGTGACATCAGTTTTTGCCGTAACCTCTCACTTAGAAATGCTAGGTGGTGAAATGATGGATACCCCCAGCAGACTTTCCACCTTGTCAGAGTTCCATTTTAAGACATTTTAATTCAGGGTCATTCAGCTCCAAAAACTCAGTAAATGCATGAAACAATAAACGCATGAAGTCAGAAAGGGTTGAAATTGATGAGTCCTGTGAATCGAGCCTTTTGAAAACACAAAAAGTCTGGAGTTCAAACAGTTCAAATAAAAATGAAAATCCTTTGTAACAGATGAGTTTTCGCGAAACTGATAGCGACAGAAGATGTTCTTTTGTACACGACGCCATTACAATTTTTTGCCTTAACCCTCTCCAAATTTGTTTAGAACATGCTATGTGGGGAGAAATGATGATACCATGCCAACTTTCAACATTTCAGAGTCGTGTGACAAGTACTTTTCAATTCAGGGTCATTAGTCAAAAAAAAATCCGTAAAAGAATGAAAAATCCCAAATTTATCGAAAGGGTTTAAATTAATGATATGGCTTTGATAGGTGCCTTTTGAACACCAAACAACGTCGGGAGTCAATAAATGAAATCCCTTGACCCGATGAGTGTTCGTCCGAAATCCCTGATGCTTCAGAAAGAGATTGTCCATTTTGTACATGAAGAGCCATCTAGTTTTTGCCTTAACCCTCTCAACTTTTAGAACATGCTAGTGGTTGAAATGATGATACCATTGGCCAACTCTTCAACATTTAAGATTTCGTTTGAAGTGCTTTTCAAGTTCAGGGTCATTTAACCGCCAAAAAGAAGTAAATGCTGGGACAAAATACCAAATGTATTCAGAAAGTGTGAATGAATTGATGATGGGCTGTGAATGGTGCCTTTTGAAACACCACAAAAAGCTCGAGTTCAAATATAGTTCCAAATAAATGAACTCACTTTTGTATTCAGATGAGTTTTCGTCCGAAACCCTGATACTTGAAGAGATTGTCCAGTTTGACACGAAAGTCATCCAGGTTTTTGCCTTAAAAACCTCTCAACTTTTTAGAACACTGCTATGTGGGTGAAGATGCGACATGCCAACTTTTAACATTTTTCCGGAGTTCATGTGAAGTGGTTTTCAATCAGGGTCAGTTGATCAAAAAAATAAGTAAATGCATGAAAAAATACCCAATGGAGTCAGAAATAGTTGAAAAAACTGACGAGGTGGCTTTCAATGGGCATTTTTGAAACACACAAAAAATTCTGGAGTTCAAATAATGAAAATCCCTTTGTAACAGAGAGTTTCGTCGAAACCTGATATTCGAAAGAGATTGTCCATTTGTACACGAAGTGCATCCCGTTTTTGCCGTAAACCTCTCAACGTTTTAGAAATGCTATGCGGGTGAAATGATGATACCCTGCAAACTTTCAACGTTTAAGAGGTCATTTTGAAGTACATTTCAATTCAGGGTCATTAGCTCAAAAAAAATCAGTAAATGCATGAAAAATACCAAATGTAGTCAGAAAAGGTTGAAAATTGATGATGTGGCTTTGAATGGTGCATTTTTAACACACAAAAAGTATAGAGTTAAAATAAGTTCAAATAAAAGAAATCCCTTTGTAACAGATGAGTTTTCGTTCGAAACCCTGATACATCGAAAGAGATTGTCCATTTTGTACATGAAGTGCATCCAGTTTTTACCGTAATCCTCTCAACTTATTAGAACATGCTATGTGGGTGAAATGATGATACCATGCCAACTTTCAACCTTTTCAGAGTTCATTTGAAGTGCTTTTCAATTTCAGGGTCATTTACCTCAAAAAAATCAGTAAATGCATGAAAAATACCAAATGTAGTCAGAAAGGGTTGAAAATTGATAATGTGGCTTTTAATGGTGCATTTTGAACAAACAAAAAGTCTAGAGTTCAAATAAGTTCAAATAAATGAAACCCCTTTGTAACAGATGAGTTTTCGTCCGAAACCCTGATACTTTGAAAGAGATTGTCCATTTTGTACACGAAGTGCATCCAGTTTTTGCCTTAACCCTCTCAACTTTTTACAACATGCTATGTGGTTGAAATGTTGATACCAAGCCAACTTTCAACATTTTCAGAGTTCATTTGAAGTGCTTTTCAATTTCAGGGTCATTTAACTCAAACAAATAAGTAAATGCATGAAAAATACCAAATTTATTCAGAAAGGGTTGAAAATTGATGATGTGGCTTTCAATGGTGCATTTTGAACACCCAAAAAGTCTGGAGTTCAAATAAGTTCAAATAAATGAAATCCCTTTGTAACAGATGAGTTTTCGTCCAAAACCCTGATACTTCGAAAGAGATTGTCCATTTTGCACACGAAGTGCATCCAGTTTTTGCCGTAACCCTCTCAACTTTTTAGAACATGCTATGTCGGTGAAATGATGATACCATGCCAACTTTCAACCTTTTCAGAGTTCATTTTAAGTACATTTTAATTTCAGGGTCATTCAGCTCAAAAAAATCAGTAAATGCATGAAAAATAACGAATGAAGTCAGAAAGGGTTGAAAATTGATGATGTCTCTTTGAATAGAGAATTTTGAACACACAAAAAGTCTGGAGTTCAAATAAGTTCAAATAGATGAAATTCCTTTGTAACAGATGAGTTTTCGTCCGAAACCTTGATACTTCGAAAGAGATTGTTCATTTGGTACACGAAGCACATTCAATTTTTGCCTTAACCCTCTCAAATTTTTAGAACATGCTATGTGGGTGAAATGATGATACCATGCCAACTTTCAACATTTTCAGAGTTCGTTTGAAGTACTTTTCAATTTCAGGGTCATTTAGTTAAAAAAAAAATCAGTAAATGCATGAAAAATACCAAATTTAGTCAGAAAGGGTTGTAAATTGATGATATGGCTTTGAATAGTGCATTTTGAACACCAAAAAAGTCTGGAGTTCAAATAAATGAAATCCCTTTGTAACAGATGAGTTTT
>CM022297.1:538516697-538530657 GCA_011799875.1 Thinopyrum elongatum
CACCGCGCAGCGCCAGCGCCCGGCCTGCGCCCACGCGCGCGCTCGGTGCGTTCGCCGCTCGCTACTGCGCCCCCGGCCACGCCCGCCAGCAGCCGCCGCGGCCGGCTGCTCCTCGCACGCCGCTCGCCCATCCCGCGGTTCCGCCCGCAGACAGCCGCCGCCTCTCCGCCGCTGCTGCACCGGCGACCGCCCTCACCGAGGCCGAGCCAGGCCGCCGCGGTCCGCCCCTGGCCTCTGCTCGCTCGGCCGGGCATGCCCGCGCCCGCGTGACCGCGCCGCGCCCGCGTACCCGCGCCCGCTCTGGCCGAGGGGCCACTGACCAATGGGCCCAATGCCCCTGTGTCAATGACAGACGGGGCCCACGGCCCAGAACGTTTTAGAAATATAAATGAAAATAAAAAAAATGTAAATAATAAAATTAGTAATTAATTAATTAAGTTAATTAATCCTGATTAGGTTAATACTAATTTAGTTAATTAGTTTAATTAAACAGTAATTAGTTAATTAATCATTAATTAACCTAACACAGAATGACAGGTGGGACCCACATGTCAGGATGCCTGCTGACGTCATGATGACGTCAGCATAACACTGTTTCGGATAATGTTGATTTAAATAATATTATTAAATTCAGAAAATTAATAAAAGCTTTAGAAAATCATATAAAATAATCCGTAACTCAGATCGAAAAACTTTGTACATGAAAGTTGCTCAGAACGACGAGACGAATCCGAATACGCAGTCCGTTCGTCCGCCACACGTCTCTAACTATCAGAACATGCAACCGTTCCCCTCCGGTCATCTGTCTGACAAATGTCCGGAACCGGGAAAACATTCCCGGATGGATTCCTCCTTCCTCGGTGACGTGCAACCATACGTTAGGACACACCCGGCACTGCATATTGTCATGCCGTACTTTGTGTTGCTCTTGTTTGCTTTATATTTATACTGTTTCCTCCCCCTCTTCTCTCTCGATAGAGCCCGGTGCCGACGCAGCTCCGGTGATTGGCTCCAGTACTGACGACCTTGCCTTTGCCCCCGAGCAACCAGGCAAGCCCCCCCCTTTGATCATCCCGATATCGCCCATTCTAATTTCCCATGCTTGCATTAGAATTGCTGTTGCTACTGCTTTACCTATTCTGATGCATAGCCTGTTTATTGTAGCCTGCTGTTGATATTTACCTGCATATCCTAAACTGTTTAGTCTAGGCTGGGTAGAGACCTATCAGTGACCCCACTTACCCCGACTGCCGCGCTGGATCGTCAGAAGACCCGATCAACGGGATTGAAGACCAGGACCCGACACCGCACATCACCCCCCCTTAGTTGTAACGACACTGCAGCGTTACTATCGAGTGCCGAGGGTGAAACCTCTTGTAGCACTTCTGATGTTAACTCTATAGAGTAGCTATTCGGTCGTGGTCATCGAGGGTGATTCCTCCTTCACCGCTTCCGATAACGACGCTGTCGTACAACACCTCAAGTGTGGACCCAGTGAGGGTGATTCCTCCGAGTTCACCTTGACGGATACATCGAGTGGGAATTCAATGCGGGTGATACCTCGGATTCCCTGATGTTATGGACACACGGATACTTGGACTTTACAATGTTACTTGGAAAGGCGGGTCGACCCTGAGGGGTACCCGCGTGTGATGTGAAGGCGGGTTGCCAGTGTGGTGCCCGAGTGGTGAATACGAGGCGCGGCCGGGCATTCTTAGCCCTTGCCGCAAGTCCTCGAGACGGGGCGACGGGGTCACATGTTTCGTGAGTCTCTGCTCGTTTCCGCAAGCCCTAGTCCATTAACGATTTGGATATTTGATCCGAGCAGGCCTCTGGTCTGATAGCACTAACCATCACGTGGGCATAGTATGGGCGTTCTGCATCGTAGCATCAGCCGAAAGCTCTGTCAGACGTCTCGTTCAGCCTTGCGGCCGGGACGGACCGGCGCCCCCCTGGTGCCTGGCTTCCCCCTGCACGCAACGACCCGGAGTGCACAGGGCGATGGCCCAAGACCTCTGAGCGCTTAGGATGTAGACCGACGGGGACCTCTCTGCTGAGCTGTAGGTAGGGTTGCGATGTGTTGTTTGGCCGAGGCCGGGCATGACCCAGGAAAGTGTGTCCGGTCGGAGTTAATCAAGCGTGTTGGGTAAGTTGGTGCACCCCTGCAGGGAAGAACACTTCTATCGATAGCCGGTCCTACGGTAAAGGACACTCGGAGTTGTATCCCGATCGATACAACTAGAACTGGACCCTTGAGACGTTAACAGGTTGATGACTTTATTGGCTCTGGGATCGCTTTCTCACAGGGAGTCGAGAAAGGATCTCAGGACGAGGTTTGATGACTTTATGGCTCTGGGATTGCTTTCTCGCAGGGAGTCGAGAAAGAATCTCTGGGTGAGGTTGATATTATTACTGCTACATTATATGGTATTGTTCTACTCTCTTCTACTGCTGCAAGACCGCTGAAGATGCTAGTCTTCGATAGGACTAGGCCTTCTCTCTATTCTGGCATTTCTACAGCCCAGTCCACATATACAGCCTCCCCTTGAAAATGTTGCATATGTAGTTTAGATCCTTGCTTGCTGAGTACTTTTGAGTACTCACGGTTGCTTTGTTTTCCTTTTTCTCCACATATCAGTTTGACGTGACAAGATGACGGAGCCCCTGAGACAGCTGTCCTCGCCGACGATCGCTACTACTACCCAGAGGATGGATACTACTACGAGTTGACTGACGACCAGGAGTAGGATCGGAGGGTCCCAGGCAGGAGGCCTTCGCCTTTCGATCGTAGTGTTTTATTTTGCCCCGCCTTTCTAAAGGCCTTTTCTGTTTCTATTTCATATCTGTACTCAGATATCTGATGCTTCCGCTGACGCTTGTTCGCAAGCTTATGTATTCGAGCCCTCGAGGCCCCTGGCTTGTAATATAAAGCTTGTATGACTTTATTTATGTTTTAGAGTTGTGTTGTGATATCTTCCCGTGAGTCCTTAGGCTTGATCGTGTGCATTTGCGTGTATGATTAGTGCACGATCGGGCCGGGGGCGTCACAAGTTGGTATCAAAGCCGACTGACTGTAGGAATCCCCTTTCCAACTCCTTGGCCGAAGTTGAGTCTAGTAACCGAAAATTGTTTTACTAACTTGGCTGTGTGGCTTACGGGCCCACGTCGCCAATTGGGTGGTATTAGGATCTTTTATTCCTCATCTTTACTCTGGGACTCTGACCTCTCTTCCTTTCGGGTTAACTAAAGTTTACTAACGCCGACACTTAGGATCTCGTAATTCTCGTCGACCCGAAGAGCTGGATATCTGTGCGATTTCCCTGACATTGATCTGATTAGTCTGATAATCATTTTCCTTTCCATTGTTTTGTTTAACCTTTCTCTCCGAGATCGGTTATACTTCTCCTTGTCTTTTGACAATCATGAGTTTCCTCTGTTTCAGATGGATCGTCTGTTTCCACCACACCCTGCGACGCAGCTACCAGCTGTTCGAGCAGGGATACATCCAGAGTACATTCTTTATCGACTGGGGCAGATGTCAATCCGTTACAATACCCCAGTACTTTCTCCTCCAGATAACCGCAAAGACTTCGTGATTTATTGTGATGCATCCCGTGAAGGATTAGGCTGTGTCCTAATGCAAGAGCGTAAGGTGATTGCTTATGGCTCTCGTCAATTGCGCCCACATGAAGAGAATTATCCGGTACATGATCTAGAACTAGCTGCTGTCATCTATGCACTGCAGTTATGGCGACATTACCTCCTCGGTAATCGTTGCGAGATATAAAAGGATCATAAAAGTCTGAAGTACTTGTTCACTCAACCTTCTCTAAACCTCCGTCAGCAAAGATGGATGGAGGCCATTGCGGACTATGATTTGGGTATTTCCTATACCCCTGGCAAGGCTAACGTGATGGCTGATGCCTTAAGCCGCAAGTCCTATTGCGACAACCTCATGGTTAGGCGAGCTCAACCTCGACTTTTTGAACAACTGTGCAAGCTAAATCTGCGTATTGTTCCACAGGGTTCTCTTAATAACCTTGTGATACAACCAGATCTCGAGAAAGCTGTTAAGGATGCGCAAGCTAAAGATGCTGAAGTTGATCTGATGAAGAAGAGTCTTCACCTTGTAAAGTATAGGGATTTCTCGCTGTCTGAAGATGGAACCTTGTATTTCAGAAACCGCATTGTCGTACCTCGTTTCGAACTTATGACTGACAAGGTCATGAAGGAGGCACATGATACCCCGCTGTCTATTCATCCGGGTAGCACCAAGATGTATCGTGATCTCCGTCAAAGGTACTGGTGGTCTAGAATGAAGCAAGACATTGCTCGATATGTTGCCGAATGTGATGTGTGTCGTCGCGTTAAAGCAGAACATCAGAAACCAGCTGGAATTCTGCAACCACTTCCTATTCCTCTATGGAAATGGGATAAGGTTCAGATGGATTTCGTTACAGGACTTCCCAGGTCACAGAAGGGTCACGATGCTATTCTTGTCGTCGTCGACCAGCTCTCTAAAGTTGCACACTTTCTGCCCGTCAAGGAAACTATCACTGCTAGTCAGTTAGCAGAGTTGTATATCTCCAAAATTGTTTCACTCCACGGTATTCCGAAGGAGATCAGTTCGGACCGTGGCGGTCTTTTCACCTCAAAATTCTGGGAAAGTTTCCAAAAAGCTATGGGAACTCATATTACTTGGAGTTCAGCATATCACCCTCAATCTCAAGGCCAAGTCGAACGAGTCAATCAAGTGCTTGAAGACATGTTGCGAGCTTGTGTTATATCGTTTGGCAAGAAGTGGGAAGAATCTCTTCCATATGCCGAGTTCTCTTATAACAACAGCTATCAAGCCAGTTTGAAAATGGCCCCCTTTGAAGTACTATATGGACGTAAATGTCGCACCCCTCTGAATTGGTCAGAAACTGGGGAACGACCTCTTGTTGGACCGGATATTATTCAACACGCCGAAGAACAAGTCCGAATTGTCCGGGAAAATCTCAAGGCGGCTCAGGACCGCCAGAAGAGCAACTATGATCGCAAACGATGGGGTTTGACTTATCAACCTGGTGATCAAGCTTATCTTCGTGTCACACCTATGAAGGGCACTCACCGTTTTGGAATCAAGGGCAAGTTAGCTCCCCGCTACATTGGTCCTTTCCGCATTATTGCTAGACGTGGTCAAGTGGCATATAAATTGGAATTGCCGCCGCAATTCTCTCATATCCACGACGTCTTCCACGTGTCGCAGCTTCGTCAATGCTTCAAGGAATCTCCGCACCGAGCTGTGGATCACGAGGTGCTCGAATTGCAAGATGACCTATCTTATAAGGAGCATCCGATCCGCATTCTCGATCAAGCTGAACGTCGGACCCGTCAGAAGGTTACCAAGTTCCTGAAAGTGCAGTGGTCAAATCATACTGAAGATGAAGCCACTTGGGAACGCGAGGATAATCTCCGTGCTGAATACCCCGAACTTTTTCCTTCTACTTCTTAATTCTCGGGACGAGAATTCTTGTTAGTAGAGGAGATTTGTAACACCCCCAGTGGTTAACTACAGTAATCACCCTTTTGATTATGCCAAGTCAGCATGATTAACAGTGCATGATCATCATTTGCATCATATTGCATTCCAACTCCTAAGTCAAATTCAAATTTAAACTAAAGTGGAAAATAAAAGTTGTTCAAATCCAGAAACAAAAATGTACATCATGTTGCAAATAATCCAGAGGCTAATATAAAATTAGCAGCAGTGTTAACTAAAATATTTAAGTGGCTCAAACAAATAGAAACAGCAGCAAGACAGCACTATTTAATCTTTTCTCAATTAAATTAAATCCAAACAAAAAGATATGGACACCAAGCTATTTTATTGCAGTGGTATACAATACCCTGTGATTTGTGGACCAGGTCACAATTTTTACAAAAGTCATTTGGGTGCCTAGCTAATTACAAAACAGGAAATGAGAATAAATAAAAAAAAAAAAGACAAAACAAAATAAAGATAAAAAGAGAAACACCCCCTCCCCCCCCCGGCCCAACTGGGCCCCAGCCCAGGCTGCCCATGCCGGGCCACCCCCCCCACTCCTTCTTATCCCCCTCATCCCGTAACCCTAGCCACCGGACACCCAACTTCCCCCCACGAACGAAATCCCTTATCCTACTTCCTCTCTCTGTTCCTCTCGATACACGATCGGGAAACTGGCCCGACGGCCGCCGGTGGTCGCGCCCCCCGCAGGCCCCGTCCTCCTCTGCGGAGTCACGGCGCCGGCGCCGTCCCTCTCGGCTTCCGGCATCTCCCTCCGCACGGGCGCTCGCCCCAGCACCTACCATGGCCGCCGTCGCCTCCTCGATTCCCGTCGCAACCGTTTACTGCCCGCCCAGGCCTCCTCCATCGACGGTCGCCTAGAGGCCTCGACCGCCCCGTACGCCCTTCAAACGTGGGTGAGGGCCCGTCCTTCCTTCCCCGTCGCCCCCCCACCCCCATCTTGCCCACCGTCGCCACGTCCGTGGACGAGCTCACGCGCAGGCAAGCGGCCCGGCCTGCGCACGCGCGCGCTCGGTGCGTTCGCCGCTCGATACTGCGCCCCCGGCCACGCCCGCCAGCAGCCGCCGCGGCCGGCTGCTCCTCGCACGCCGCTCGCCCATCCCGCGGTTCCGCCCGCAGACAGCCGCCGCCTCTCCGCCGCTGCTGCACCGGCGACCGCCCTCACCGAGGCCGAGCCAGGCCGCCGCGGTCCGCCCCTGGCCTCTGCTCGCTCGGCCGGGCATGCCCGCGCCCGCGTGACCGCGCCGCGCCCGCGTACCCGCGCTCGCTCTGGCCGAGGGGCCACTGACCAATGGGCCCAATGCCCCTGTGTCAATGACAGACGGGGCCCACGGCCCAGAACGTTTTAGAAATATAAATGAAAATAAAAAAAATGTAAATAATAAAATTATTAATTAATTAAGTTAATTAATCCTGATTAGGTTAATACTAATTTAGTTAATTAGTTTAATTAAACAGTAATTAGTTAATTAATCATTAATTAACCTAACAGAGAATGACAGGTGGGACCCACATGTCAGGATGCCTGCTGACGTCATGATGACGTCAGCATAACACTGTTTCGGATAATGTTGATTTAAATAATATTATTAAATTCAGAAAATTAATAAAAGCTTTAGAAAATCATATAAAATAATCCGTAACTCAGATCGAAAAACTTTGTACATGAAAGTTGCTCAGAACGACGAGACGAATCCGAATACGCAGTCCGTTCATCCGCCACACGTCTCTAACTATCAGAACATGCAACCGTTCCCCTCCGGTCATCTGTCTGACAAATGTCCGGAACCGGGAAAACATTCCCGGATGGATTCCTCCTTCCTCGGTGACGTGCAACCATACGTTAGGACACACCCGGCACTGCATATTGTCATGCCGTACTTTGTGTTGCTCTTGTTTGCTTTATATTTATACTGTTTCCTCCCCCTCTTCTCTCTCGATAGAGCCCGGTGCCGACGCAGCTCCGGTGATTGGTTCCAGTACTGACGACCTTGCCTTTGCCCCCGAGCAACCAGGCAAGCCCCCCCCTTTGATCATCCCGATATCGCCCATTCTAATTTCCCATGCTTGCATTAGAATTGCTGTTGCTTCTGCTTTACCTATTCTGATGCATAGCCTGTTTATTGTAGCCTGCTGTTGATATTTACCTGCATATCCTAAACTGTTTAGTCTAGGCTGGGTAGAGACCTATCAGTGACCCCACTTACCTCGACTGCCGCGCTGGATCGTCAGAAGACCCGATCAACGGGATTGAAGACCAGCACCCGACACCGCACATCACCCCCCCTTAGTTGTAACGACACTGCAGCGTTACTATCGAGTGCCGAGGGTGAAACCTCTTGTAGCACTTCTGATGTTAACTCTGTAGAGTAGCTATTCGGTCGTGGTCATCGAGGGTGATTCCTCCTTCACCGCTTCCGATAACGACGCTGTTGTACAACACCTCAAGTGTGGACTCAGTGAGGGTGATTCCTCCGAGTTCACCTTGACGGATACATCGAGTGGGAATTCAATGAGGGTGATACCTCGGATTCCCTGATGTTATGGACACACGGATACTTGGACTTTACAATGTTACTTGGAAAGGCGGGTCGACCCTGAGGGGTACCCGCGTGTGAAGTGAAGGCGGGTTGCCAGTGTGGTGCCCGAGTGGTGAATACGAGGCGCGGCCGGGCATTCTTAGCCCTTGCCGCAAGTCCTCGAGACGGGGCGACGGGGTCACATGTTTCGTGAGTCTCTGCTCGTTTCCGCAAGCCCTAGTCCATTAATGATTTGGATATTTGATCCGAGCAGGCCTCTGGTCTGATAGCACTAACCATCACGTGGGCATAGTATGGGCGTTCTGCATCGTAGCATCAGCCGAAAGCTCTGTCAGACGTCTAGTTCAGCCTTGCGGCCGGGACGGACCGGCGCCCCCCTGGTGCCTGGCTTCCCCCTGCACGCAACGACCCGGAGTGCACAGGGCGATGGCCCAAGACCTCTGAGCGCTTAGGATGTAGACCGACGGGGACCTCTCTGCTGAGTTGTAGGTAGGGTTGCGATGTGTTGTTTGGCCGAGGCCGGGCATGACCCAGGAAAGTGTGTCCGGCCGGAGTTAATCGAGCGTGTTGGGTAAGTTGGTGCACCCCTGCAGGGAAGAACACTTCTATCGATAGCCGGTCCTACGGTAAAGGACACTCGGAGTTGTATCCCGATCGATACAACTAGAACTGGACCCTTGAGACGTTAACAGGTTGATGACTGTATTGGCTCTGGGATCGCTTTCTCACAGGGAGTCGAGAAAGGATCTCAGGACGAGGTTTGATGACTTTATGGCTCTGGGATTGCTTTCTCGCAGGGAGTCGAGAAAGGATCTCTGGGTGAGGTTGATATTATTACTGCTACATTATATGGTATTGTTCTACTCTCTTCTACTGCTGCAAGACCGCTGAAGATGCTAGTCTTCGATAGGACTAGGCCTTCTCTCTATTCTGGCATTTCTGCAGCCCAGTCCACATATACAGCCTCCCCTTGAAAATGTTGCATATGTAGTGTAGATCCTTGCTTGCTGAGTACTTTTGAGTACTCACGGTTGCTTTGTTTTCCTTTTTCTCCACATATCAGTTTGACGTGACAAGATGACGGAGCCCCTGAGACAGCTGTCCTCGCCGACGATCGCTACTACTACCCAGAGGATGGATACTACTACGAGTTGACTGACGACCAGGAGTAGGATCGGAGGGTCCCAGGCAGGAGGCCTTCGCCTTTCGATCGTAGTGTTTTATTTTGCCCCGCCTTTCTATAGGCCTTTTCTGTTTCTATTTCATATCTGTACTCAGATATCTGATGCTTCCGCTGACGCTTGTTCGCAAGCTTATGTATTCGAGCCCTCGAGGCCCCTGGCTTGTAATATAAAGCTTGTATGACTTTATTTATGTTTTAGAGTTGTGATGTGATATCTTCCCGTGAGTCCTTAGGCTTGATCGTGTGCATTTGCGTGTATGATTAGTGCACGATCGGGCCGGGGGCGTCACAAGTTCATTTGAAGTGCTTTTCAATTTCAGGGTCATTTAACTCAAACAAATAAGTAAATGCATGAAAAATACCAAATTTAGTCAGAAAGGGTTGAAAATTGATGATGTGGCTTTCAATGGTGCATTTTGAACACACAAAAAGTCTGGAGTTCAAATAAGTTCAAATAAATGAAATCCCTTTGTAACAGATGAGTTTTCGTCCTAAACCCTGATACTTCGAAAGAGATTGTCCATTTTGCACACGAAGTGCATCCAGTTTTTGCCGTAACCCTCTCAACTTTTTAGAACATGCTATGTCGGTGAAATGATGATACCATGCCTACTTTCAACCTTTTCAGAGTTCATTTTAAGTACATTTTAATTTCAGGGTCATTCAGCTCAAAAAAATCAGTAAATGCATGAAAAATAACGAATGAAGTCAGAAAGGGTTGAAAATTGATGATGTCTCTTTGAATAGAGAATTTTGAACACACAAAAAGTCTGGAGTTCAAATAAGTTCAAATAAATGAAATTCCTTTGTAACAGATGAGTTTTCGTCCGAAACCTTGATACTTCGAAAGAGATTGTTCATTTTGTACACGAAGCACATTCAATTTTTGCCTTAACCCTCTCAAATTTTTAGAACATGCTATGTGGGTGAAATGATGATACCATGCCAACTTTCAACATTTTCAGAGTTCGTTTGAAGTACTTTTCAATTTCAGGGTCATTTAGTTCAAAAAAAATCAGTAAATGCATGAAAAATACCAAATTTAGTCAGAAAGGGTTGTAAATTAATGATATGGCTTTGAATAGTGCATTTTGAACACCAAAAAAGTCTGGAGTTCAAATAAATGAAATCCCTTTGTAACAGATGAGTTTTCGTCCGAAATCCTGATGCTTCGAAAGAGATTGTCCATTTTGTACATGAAGCGCATCTAGTTTTTGCCTTAACCCTCTCAACTTTCTAGAACATGCTAAGTGGTTGAAATGATGATACCATGCCAACTTTCAACATTTTAAGATTTCGTTTGAAGTGCTTTTCAATTTCAGGGTCATTTAACTCAAAAAAAGAAGTAAATGCTTGAAAAATACCAAATGTATTCAGAAAGTGTTGAAAATTGATGATGTGGCTTTGAATGGTGCATTTTGAACACACAAAAAGCCTCGAGTTCAAATAAGTTCAAATAAATGAAATCCCTTTGTATCAGATGAGTTTTCGTCCGAAACCTTGATACTTCGAAAGAGATTGTCCATTTTGTACACGAAGTGCATCCAGTTTTTGCCTTAAACCTCTCAACTTTTTAGAACACGCTATGTGGGTGAAATGATGATACCATGCCAACTTTTAACATTTTCAGAGTTCATTTGAAGTGCTTTTCAATTTCAGGGTCATTTGACTCAAAAAAATAAGTAAATGCATGAAAAATACCAAATGTAGTCAGAAATAGTTGAAAATTGACGATGTGGCTTTCAATGGTGCATTTTGAACACACAAAAATTCTGGAGTTCAAATAAATGAAATCCCTTTGTAACAGATGAGTTTTCGTCCGAAACCCTGATACTTCGAAAGAGATTGTCCATTTTGTACACGAAGTGCATCCCGTTTTTGCCGTAACCCTCTCAACTTTTTAGAACATGCTATGTCGGTGAAATGATGATACCATGCCAACTTTCAACGTTTTAAGAGTTCATTTTAAGTACATTTCAATTTCAGGGTCATTTAGCTCAAAAAAATCAGTAAATGCATGAAAAATACCAAATGAAGTCAGAAAGGGTTGAAAATTGATGATGTGGCTTTGAATAGTGAATTTTGAATGTACAAAAAGCCTGGAGTTCAAATAAGTTCAAATTGTAAAAGATGCGTTTTCGTCCGAAACACCCTGAGACTTCCCCGAAAGAAGAGGACCCTTGTCCCCAGGTGTTTGCCTTTAACCCTCTCACTTTTTAAATACATGCTCATGTCGGGAATATGATGATACCCATGCTCAACTTTCAACAGTCTTCAGAAGTTCCGTTTAAGCACCCTTCGATTTCACCTCAATTCAGGGTCATTTAGCTCAAAAAAATCAGTAAATGCATGAAAAAACAATACCAAATTTAGTCAGAAAGGTTGAAAATTGATGATAGTCTTTAATGGTGCATTTTGAACACCAAAAAGTCTGGAGTTCAATAATTCAAATAAATGAAATCCCTTGTAACAGATGAGTTTTCGTCCGAAACCCTGATACATCAGAAGAGATTGTCCATTTTGTCACGAAGTGCATCCAGTTTTTGCCGTAACCCTCTCAACTTATTAGAACATGCTATTGGGTGAAATGATGATACCATGCCAACTTTCAACATTTTCAGAGTTCATTTGAAGTGCTTTTCAATTTCAGGGTCATTTAACTCAAACAAATAAGTAAATGCATGAAAAATACCAAATGTAGTCAGAAAGGGTTGAAAATTGACGGTGTGGCTTTCGATGGTGCATTTTGAACACACAAAAAGTCTGGAGTTCAAATAAGTTCAAATAAATGAAATCCCTTTGAAACAGATGAGTTTTCGTCCGAAACCCTGATACTTCGAAAGAGATTGTCCATTTTGTACACGAAGTGCATCCAGTTTTTGCCGTAACCCTCTCAACATTTTAGAACATGCTATGTGGGTGAAATGATGATACCATGCCAACTTTCAACATTTTCAGAGTTTGTCTGAAGTACTTTTCAATTTCAGGGTCATTTTGCTAAATAAAATCAGTAAATGCATGAAAAATACCAAATTTAGTCAGAAAGGATTGAAAATTGATGATATGTCTTTCAATGGTGCATTTTGAACACCAAAAAAGTCTGGAGTTCAAATAAGTTCAAATAAATGAAATCCCTTTGTAACAGATGAGTTTTCGTCCGAAACCCTGATACATCAAAAGAGATTGTCCATTTTGTACACGAAGTGCATCCAGTTTTTGCCGTAACCCTCTCAACTTATTAGAACATGCTATGTGGGTGAAATGATGATACCATGCCAACTTTCAACCTTTTCAGAGTTCATTTGAAGTTCTTTTCAATTTCAGGGTTATTTAGCTCAAAAAAATCATTAAATGCATGCAAAATGCCAAATGAAGTCAGAAAGGGTTGAAAATTGATGATGTGGCTTGGACTAGTGCATTTTGAACACACAAAGAATCTAGAGTTCAAATAAGTTAAAATAAATGAAATCCCTTTGTAACAGATGAGTTTTCGTCCGAAACCCTGATACTTCGAGAGATATTGTCCATTTTGTACACGAAGTGCATCCAGTTTTTGCCTTAACCATCTCAACTTTTTAGAACATGCTATGTGGGTGAAATGATGATACCATGCTAATTTTCAACATTTTCAGAGTTCATTTGAAGTGCTTTTCAATTTCAGGGTCATTTAGCTCGACAAAAATAAGTAAATGCATGAAAAATACCAAATATAGTCAGAAAGGGTTGAAAATTGATGATGTAGCTTTCAAAGGTGCATTTTGAACACACAAAAAGTCTGGAGTTCAAATAAGTTCAAATAAATGAAATCCCTTTGTAACAGATGAGTTTTCGTCAGAAACCCTGATACTTCGAAAGTGATTGTCCATTTTGTACACGAAGCGCATCCAGTTTTTGCCTTAACCCTCTCAACTTTCTAGAACATGCTATGTGGTTGAAATGATGATACCATGCCAATTTTCAACATTTTCATAGTTCATTTGAAGTGCTTTTCAATTTCAGGGTCATTTAGCTCGAAAAAATCAGTAAATGCATGAAAAATACCAAATGAAGTAAAAAAGGGTTGAAAATTGATGATGTGGCTTTGAATAGTGCATTTTGAACACACACAAAGTCTGGAGTTCAAATAAGTTCAAATAAATGAAATCCCTTTGTAACAGATGAGTTTTCGTCCGAAACCCTGATGCTTCGAAAGAGAGATTGTCATTTTGTACACGAAGCGCATCCAGTTTTTGCCTGAACCCATCTCAAATTTCTAGAACATGCTATATGGTTGAAATGATGATACCATGCCAACTTTCAACACTTTAAGATTTCGTTTGAAGTGCTTTTCAATTTCAGTGTCATTTAACTCAAAAAAATAGTAAATGCATGAAAAATACCAAATGTAGTCAGAAAGGGTTGAAAATTGATGATGTGGGTTGAATGGTGCATTTTGAACACACAATAAGTAAGAGTTCAAATAAGTTAAATAATGAAATCCTTTGTAACAAAGAGTTTTCGTCCGAAACCCTGATACTTCAAAAGAGATTGTCCATTTTGTACGCGAAGTGCATCCAGTTTTTTCCTTAACTCTCAACTTTTAGAACATGCTTGTGGTGGAATGAAATGATGATCCATGCCAACTTTAACATTTCAGAGTTCATTTGAGTGCTTTTCAATTTCAGGGTCATTAACTCAAAAAAAAAGAAA
>CM022297.1:538530682-538548222 GCA_011799875.1 Thinopyrum elongatum
TTTGTACAGAAAGTGCATCCAGTTTTGCATTAACCCCCTCAACTTTTAGAAACATGCACTGGGTGAAGATGATACCTGCAACTTTCAACATTTGCCGGAGATTCAGTTTGAAGTGCTTCAATTTCAGGGTCATTTAACTCACAAAAAGAAGTAAATGCATGAAATACCAAATGTAGTCAGAAAGGGTTAAAACATTGACGATGTGGCTTTCAATGGTGCATTGTGAACACACAAAAAGTATGGAGTTAAATAATGAATCCCTTGGTACAAGGGGATGAGTGTTTTGTCCGAAACCCTGAGACTTCGAAAGAGATGTCCTTTTGTACACGAAGAGCATCCGTTTTTGCCGTAACCCTCTCAACTTTTTTGAACAGCTGTCGGTGAAATGATGATTACCATGCATCAACTTCAACCATTAAGAGTACATTTTAAGTACCTATCAATTCAGGGTCATTAGCTCAAAAACTCAGTTACATGCATGAAAAATACCAAAATGAATCAGAAAGGGTTGAAAATTGATGATGTGCTTGGAGTAGTGAATTTGAATGTACAAAAAGCTGGAGTTCAAATAAGTTCAAAGAAATGAAATCTTGTTAAAAGTTATCGTCCGAACCCTGATACTTCGAAAAGATTGTCCAGGTGTTGCCTTAACCCTCTCAACTTTAAAAACATGCTATGTGGGTGATGATCGATACCATGCCAACTTGCAACAGTTTCAGAGTTCGTTGAAGTACTTTTCAACTTCAGGGTCATTAGTTCACACAAAAATCAGTAATCGCATTGAAAAATACCAAATTTAGTCAGAAGAGGGTGAAAATTGATGATGTGGCTGTGAATTGTGCATTTTGAACACCAAGAAAGTTGGAGTTCAAATAGTTCAATAATGAAATCCTTTGTAACAGATGAGTTTTTCGTCCGAAACCCTGATACATCGAAAGAGATTGTCATTTTGTACACGAAAGTTGCATCCAGTTTGTGCCGTAACCCTTCAACGTATTAGAACATGCTCTGTGGGTGAAATGATGATATCATGCCAACTTCAACCTTTCAGCGTTCATTTGAAGTGCTTTTCAATTTCAGGGTATTTAGCTCAAACAACTACAGTAATGCATGCAAAATCCAAATGTAGTCAGAAAGGTTGAAAATTATGGATGTGGCTTTGAATGGTGCCATTGAACACACAAAAAGTATAGAGATTCAAATAAGGTTCAAAATAAAAGAAATCCCTTGTAACAATGAGTTTCGTTCGAAAACCTGATACATCGAAAGAGATTGGTCCATTTGTACATGAATGTGGGCATCGATAGGTTTTACCGTACTCTCTCAACTTATTAGAAGATGCCTATGTGGGTGACATGATGAATACCATGGCCAACTTTTCAACCTTTTCAGAGTTCATTTGAGTGTTTTCAATTTCAGGGTCATTTACCTCAAAAAAATCAGTAAATGCATGAAGAATACCAAAATGTAGTCAGAAAGGGTTGAAAATTGATAATGTGGCTGTTAATGGTGCATTTGAACACACAAAAAAGATCTAGAGTCCAAATAAGTTCAAATAAATGAAATCCTGGAACAGAGAGTTTTTCGTCCGAAACCCTGATACTTTGAAAGAGATGTCCATTTTGTACCCGAAGTCATCAAGTTTTTGCCTTAACCCTTCAACGTTTTTAGCACCATTGCTATGTGTTGAAAATGTTGATACCAAGCCAACTTTGCAACAATTTTCGAGTTCGGTAACACCCCAGTGTTAATACAGTAAAACCCTTTTGATTATGCCAAAGTCAGCCATGATAACAGTGCTGATCTCATTTGCATCATATTGGCATTCCAACTCTAAGTCAAATTCAAATTTAAACTAAAGTGAAAAATAAAAGTTGTTCAGATCCAGAAACACAAAAATGTAATCATCATTGCAAAAATCCAGAGGATATATCAAAAATTGCAGACAGTGTACTAAAATAATGTAAGTGGCTCAAACAAATAAGACACACCAGCAAGGACAGCACTATTTAATCTTTTCTCAATTAAAGTAAGTCCAAACAAAAAAGATATGGGACACCAAGCTATTTTATTTTGCCAGTGTATACCAATACCCTGGGATTTGTGGACTAGGTCACAATTTGTACAAAGTAATTTGGGGCCTAGCAATTTACAAAACAGAATAATGGACGAAGAATGAGAAAGAAAAGACAAAACAAATAAAGATAAAAGAGAAACACCTCCCCCACCCTGCCCCTGGACCCAACTGGGCCCAAGCCCAGCGGCGGCATGCCGCGCCCACCCCCCACTCTTACTTATCCCTCACTGATCACGTAACCCTAGCCACCGACACCCCCAACTTCACCCCACCGAAAGCGATCCCTCTCCTCTCCTACTGTATCCTCCGATCCAATCGGGGAGAGACTGGCCACGCCGCGCAGTCGCCGCCCACAGCCAGTGCATCCGCCTCCTACGCGGCCAGTCACGTCGGCCGCGCAGCCGTCCCCGGCTCCTGCATACTCCCTCCAGCACGCCGGCCGACCCGCACCTAACCCTGGCCGCCGTCGCCCCACGAAATCCGTACGCCGTTACGCCTAGCCACCCGACTTCACGACGGATCGCACGGTCGCAAGCCTGCCGCCCCATACGCCCTACTAAACGAGGGGTGACGGCCCGTCAATCACTCCCCAGTCTGGCCCCCCACCCCATTATGCCCACCGTCGCGCTGTCCGGTGGCGCGCAACGACACACACGGCCTGCCACGAGCGCACTCGGGCGTCGCCCGCCGCTCTGGCCCGCCACGCGTCGCAGCGCCGCGGTAACGGCTGCGATCCTCGACCTAGCTCGCCTACGCCCCCGACGGTCCGTACGCCGCCAGACAGCGCGCGCGGATGCCCTATAGCGCCCGCACCTACGCTGAAGCGCAGCAGAATGACCCACTCTAACGACCGAAGAACACTAGAACGGGCACGCCTCCGCAGCCGAGCCAGGCCGCAGGTCGCTGAGCCTCATAGCCCTGTACGCATAGCGGGAATGCCCGCCAAGACCCCGGCCGTCGACCGCGAGCCGACCTGCCCGCGGCATACCCGCGCGCCGCTCATGGTCCGAGGGGCACTGACCCCAATGGGCCCAATCGCCCTACGTGTCAATGACAGAACGGGGCCACGGCCCGGCCAGAAGTTTTAGAAATATAAATGAAAATAAAAAAGTAAATAATAAAATTAGTAATTAATTAATTAAGTTAATTAATCCTGATTAGGTTAATACTAATTAGTTAATTAGTTTAATTAACAGTTAATAGTAAATAATCATTAATTAACCTACACAGAATGACAAGGTGGACCCACATGTCAGGATGCTGCTGAACGTCATGATGACGTCTAGATAACACTGTTTCGGATATGTTGATTTAAATTAATATTATAAATTCAGAAAATTAATAAAAGCTTTAGAAAATCCTATAAATAATACCGTAAGCAGATCGAAAAACTTTGTACATGAAGTTGCTCAGAACGACGAGACGAATCCGAATACGCAGTCGATCGTCCGCCACCGTCTCTAACTATCAGACATGCAACCGTTCCCCTCCGGTCATCTGTGTGACAATGCCGGAAAACGGAAAAACATTCGAGCATGGATTCCTCCTTCCTCGGTGACGTGCAACCTTACGTTAGACACAACCCGGCAATGCATATTGTCATGCCGATCTTTGATGTTGTCTTGTTTGCCTTTATATTTATATGTTTCCCCCCCTCTTCTCTCTCGATAGAGCCGTGCGACGATGCAGCTCCGGTGATTGGCTCCAGTACTGACGACCTTGCGCCTTTCGCCCCGAGCAACCAGGCAAGAGCCCCCCCTTTGATGATCCGATGTATCGCCCATTCTAATTTCCATGCTTGCATTAGAATTGCTGTTGCTACTGCTTTACTCGTATTCTGGATGCATAGCCTGATTTATGTAGCCTGCTGTTGATATTTACCTGCATATCCTAACACTGTTAGTTCGGCTGGGTAGCAGACCTTCAGGGACCCCACGTACCCCGACTGCCCGCGTGGATCGTCAGAAGACCCGATCAACGGGATTGAAGACCCGAGACCGACACCGAACTCACCCCCCTTATGTAACGACACTGCCTGCGTTACTATCGAGTGCGAGGTGAAACCTCTTGTAGCACTTCTGTGTTAACTCTATAGAGTAGCTATCGGTCTGTGGCTCCGACGAGGTGATTCCTCCTTCACCGCTTCCGATAACGACGCTGTCGTCAACACCTCAAGTGTGGACCCACGTGAGGGTGATTCCTCCGAGGTTCACCTTGACGGATACATCGAGTGGGATTCAATGCGGGTGATACCTCGGATTCCTGATGTTATGGAAAACGGGATACACTGGACTTTACAATGTTACTTGGAAGGCGGGTCGACCCGAGGGGATACCCCGCGTGTGATGTGAAGGCGGGTTTGCCAGTGTGTGCCCGAGTGGTGAATACGAGCGCGGCGCGGGCATCTGCCTTGCCGCAAGTCCTCGAGACGGGGCCGGGGGTCACAAGTTGGTGAGTCTCTGCTCGTTTCCGCAAGCCCCTAGTCCATTAAGATTGGATATTTGAATCCGAGCAGGCCTCTGGTCTGATAGCACTAACCATCACGTGGGCATAGTATGGGGCGTTCGGCTCGTAGCATAGCCGAAGCTCTGTCAGACGCTCGTTCAGCTTGCGGCCGGGACGACGGCGCCCCCTGGTGCCTGGCTTCCCCCTGCACGCAACGAACGGAGTGCACAGGGCGATGGCCCAAGACCTCTGAGCGCTTAGATGTAGACCGACGGGGACCTCTATGCTGAGCTGTAGTTAGGGTTGCCTGTGTTGTTTGGCCGAGGCCCGGCATGACCCAGGAAGTGTGTCCGGTCGGAGTTAATCAAGGTGTTGGGAAGTTGGTGCCACCCTGCAGGAGAGAAACACTTCTATGATAGCGGTCCTACGGTATGAAGGACACTCGGAGTTGTATCCCGATCGATCACCTAGAACTGGACCCTTGAGACGTTAACAGGTTGATGACTTTATTGGCTCTGGGATCGCTTCTCACAGGGAGTCGAGGGATCTCAGGACGAGGTTTGATGACTTTATGGCTCGGGCTTGCTTTCTCGAAGGGAGTCGAGAGAATCTCTGGGTGAGGGTTGATTATGACGCTACATTATATGGTATTGTTCTACTCTCTTCTACTGCCTGCAAGACCGCTGAAGATGCTAGTCTTCGATAGGACTGGACCCTTCTCTCTAATTTGCATTTCTACAGCCCAGTCCACATATACAGCCTACCCGTGAAAATGTTGCAATGTAGTTTAGATCCTGGCTTGATGAGTACTTTTGAGTACTCACGGTTGCTTGTTTTCCTTTTCTTCCACATATCAGTTTGACGTGACAAGATGACGGAGCCCCATGAGACCAGCTGTTCTCGCCGACGATCGTACTACTACCCAAGGGATGGATTACTACTACGAGTTGACTGACGACCAGGAGTAGGATCGGAGGGGTCCCAGGCAGGAGGCCTTCGCCTTCGATCGTAGTGTTTTAATTTTGCCCCGCCTTCTAAAGGCCTTTTCTGTTCTATTTCATATCTGTACTCAGAATATGATGCTTCCGCTGACGCTTGTTCGCAAGCTTATGTATTCGAGCCCTCGAGGCCCTGGCTGTAATATAAAGCTTGTATGATTTATTTATGTTTAGAGGTTGTTGTGATTCTCCCGGGAGTCCTTGGCTTGTCGTGTGCATTTGAGTGTATGATTAGTGCACGATCGGGGCGGGGGCGTAACCAGTTGGTATCAAAGCCGACTGATCTGTAGATGAATCCCCTTTCCAACTCCTTGGCCGAAGTTGAAGTCTAGTAACCGAAAATTGTTTACTAACTTGGCTGTGTGGCTACGGGCCCACGCGTCAATTGGGTGGTATTAGGTCTTTTATTCCTCATCTTTAATCTGGACTCTGACTCTCTTCCTTTACGGGTTAACTAAGTTTACTAACGCCGACACTTAGGATCTCGGTAATTCTCGTCGACAGCCAAGAGCTGGATAATCTGTGCGATTTCCCTGACATTGATCTGATTAGTCTGATAATCATTTCCTTTCATTGTTTTTGTTTAACCTTCTCTCCGAGATCGGTTATACTTCTCCTTGTCTTTGACAATCAGTGAGTTTCCTCGTTTCAGATGGATCGTCTGTTTCCACCACACCCTGCGACCGCAGCACCAGCTGTACGAGCGGATACATCCAGAGTACATCTTATCGACTGGGCAGAGTCAATCGTTACAATACCCCAGTACTTTCTCCTCAGATAACGCAAAGACTTGATTTATTGTTTTTGATGCATCCCGTGAAGGATTAGGCTGTGTTCCAATGCAGAGCGTAAGGTGATTGCTATCATGGCTCTCGTCAATTGCGGCCACATGAAGAATAATCTGTACATGATCTAGAACTACGAATGCTGTCATCTCGCACTGCAGTTATGGCGACATTACCTCCTCGGTAATCGTTGCGAGATATAGATCCATAAAAGTCTGAAGTATTGTCTCACTCAACCTTCTCTAAACCTCCGTCAGCAAAGATGGATGGAGGTCCATTGCGGACTATGATTTGGGTATTCTCATACCCCTGCAAGCTAGTGAGGACGTGATGCCTTAAGGCGCAAGTCCATTGCGACAACCTCATGGTTAGGCGAGCTAACCTCGACTTTTGAACACTGTGCAAGCTAAATCTGCGTATTGTTCCACAAGGGTTCTCTTAATAACCTTGTGATAAACCAGATCTCGAGAAAGCTGTTAAGGATGCGCAAGCTAAAGTCTGAAGTTGATCTGATGAAGAAGAGTCTTCACCTTGTAAAGATAGGATTGCTCGCTGTCTGAAGGATGGAACTGTATTTCAAGAAAACGCATTGTCGTACCTCGTTCGAACTATGACTGACAAGTGTCATGAAGGAGGCACAATTACCCCGCTGGTCTATCATCCGGGTAGCACCAAGATGTATCGTGATCTCCGTCAAAGGTACTGGTGGTCTAGAATGAAGCAAGACATTGCTCGATATGGTTGCCCGAAGTGATGTGTGTCGTCGCGTTAAAAGCAGAACATCAGCAAAACCAGCTGGAATTCTGCAACCACTCATTCCTCTATGGAAATGGGAAAGGTTCAGATGGATTTCGTTACAGGACTATCCCAGGTCACAGAAGGGTCACGATGCTATTCTGTCGTCGTCGACGTCTCTAAAGTTGCAACTTTCTGCCCGTCCAGGCAAACTATCACTGCTGTCAGTTACAGAGTTGGATATCTCCAAAATTGTTCCTCCACTCGTATTCCGAAGGAGATCAGTTCGGACAGTGGCGTCATTTTCACCTCAAAATTCTGGGAAAGTTCCAAAAAGCTGGAGGAACTCATATTACTTGGAGTTCAGCAATACACTCAATCTCAACTGACAAGTCGAACGTCATCAAGTGCTGAAGATGTTGCTGTGGAGTGTTGTGTTATATCGTTTTGCAAGAAGTGGGAAGAATCTCTTCATATGCCGAGTTCTCTTATAACAACAGCTATCAAGCCAGTTTGAAAATGGCCCCCTTTGAAGTACTATATGGACGTAACTGTCGCACCCCCTCTGAATTGGGTCAGAAATGGGGGAACGACCTCTTGTTGAGGATATTATTCAACACGCCGAAGAACAGTCCGAATTGTCCGGGAAATCTCAAGGCGGCTCAGGACCGCCAGAGAGAACTATGATCGCAAACGATGGGTTTGACTTATCAACCTGGTGATCAAGCTTATCTTCGTGGTCACACCTATGAAGGGCACTCACGTTTTGGAATCAAGGGCAAGTTAGCTCCCCGTACATTGGTCCTTTCCGCTATATTGCTAGACGTGGTCAGTGGCATATAAATTGGAATTGCCGCCGCAATTCTCATATCCACGACGTCTTCCACGTGTCGCAGCTTCGTCAATGCTTTCAAGGAATCTCCGACCGAGCTGGATCACGAGGTGCTCGAATTGCAAGATGACCTATCTTATAAGGAGCATCCGATCCGCATTCTCGATCAAGTGAACGTCGGACCCGTCAGAAGGTTACAAGTTCCTGAAAGTGCATGTGCGTCAACAAATCATAGAAGATGAAGCCACTGGGGACGCGAGGATAATCTCCGTGCTGAATACCCCCGACTTTTTCCTTCTACTTCTTAATTCTCGAGGACGAGAATTCTTGTTAGTAGAGGAGATTTTGTAACAACCCCCAGTGGTTAACTACAGTAATCACCCTTTTGATTATGCCAAGTCAGCATGATTAACAGTGCATGATCATCATTTGCATTCATATTGCATTCAACTCCTAAGTCAAATTCACACAATTTAAACTAAAGTGGAAAATAAAAGTTGTTCAAATCCAGAAACAAAAATGTACATCATGTTGCAAATAAATCAGAGGCTAATATAAATTAGCAGCAGTGTTAACTAAATATTTAAGTGGCTCAAACAAATAGAAACAGCAGCAAGACAAGCCACTATTTAATACTTTCTCATTAAATTAAATCCAAACAAAAAGATATGGACACCAAGCTATTTTATTGACGTGGTATACAATACCCTGTGATTTGTGGACCAGGTCACCAATTTTTAAAAAGTCATTTGGGTGCCTAGCTAATTCAAAACAGAATGAGAATAAATAAAAGCAAAAGACAAAACAAATAAAGATAACAAAGAGAAACACCCCTCCCCCCCCAGCCCAACTGGGCCCCAGCCCAGCTGGCCATGCGCGCCACCCCCCCATCCTTCTATCCCAACTCCCCGTAACCCTAGCCCACCGACACCCCACTCCCCCCCACCGAACGAAATCCCTCTCCTCTCTCTGTTTCCTCTCGATCCAGACGGGGGAACTGGCCCGACGCCGCCGGTCGCCGCCCCGCCGTGCCTCCGTCCTCCTTGCGGAGTCACGTCGCCGCGCCGTCCCTCTCGGCTCCTGCATCTCCTCCTCCAGCACGGCGCGCCTCGCCCGCCACTCCCTGGCCGCCGTCTGCCGTCCTCGATCCCGTCGCCGATACTGCCTCGCCCCGCCTCTCATCGACGGTCGCCGTCGAGCCTCGCCGCCCCGTACGCCTTCAAACGTGGGATGAGGGCCGTTCCTCTTCCCCGTCGCCCCCCCCCCCCATTGCCACCGTCGCCAGTCCGTGGACGCGTCACCGCGCAGCGCCAGCGCCCGCGCGCCCACGCGCGCGCTCTGGCGTTCGCCGCTCGACTATGGACCCCCGGCCACGCCCTCAGCAGCCGCGGCCGGCTGCTACTCGCAGCGCTCGCCCATCGCGGTTCGCCCGCAGACAGCGCTCCTCTCCGCCGCTCTCACCGCGACCGCCCTACCGAGGCCGACACCAGCCGCCGTCCGCCCTGGCTTCTGCTCGCTAGGCCGGCATGCCAGCGCCCGCGTCCGCGCGCGCCCGCGGTCCCGCGCGCTGCTCTCGGCCGAGGGCCAATGACCAATGGACCCAATGGCCCCTGGTGGTCACTGAAGACTCGGGGCCCAGTACGGCCAACCCAACAACGTTCAGAAAATATAAATGAAAATAAAAAAATGTAAAAATTAAAAATTATAATTAAGTAAGTTAATTAATCCTGATTAGGTTAATAATAATTAGTAATTAGTAATTTAAACAGTTAATTAGTAATTAATCATTAATTACCTAACAGAGAATGACAGGTGGGACCCACATGTCAGGATACCTGCTGCGTCATGATGACGTCACATAAACTGTTTCGGAATGTGATTAAATTAATATTATTAATTCAAAATTATAAAAAGCTTAGAAATCATATAAAATATCCGTAACTCAGATCGAAAAACTTTGTACATGAAAGTTGCTCAGAACGCCGAGACAATCGAATACGCATCCGTTATCCGCCACACTTCAACTATACGAACATGCAAACGTGTCCCCTCGTCATCTGTCTGACAATGTCCGAACCTCCCGGGAAAACATTCCCGGATTGATTCCTCCTTCCCGGTGGACGTGCAACCATACGTTAGGCACACCGGCACGATTCCCCATTGCATATGTTCATGCCGTACTTTGTGTTGCTCTTGTTTGCTTTATATGTATACTGTTTCCTCCCCCTCGTCTCTCTCGATAGAGCCGGTGCCGACGCAGCTCCGGTGATTGGTCCGTACTGACGACCTTGCCTTTGCCCCGAGCAACCAGGCAAGCCCCCCCTTTGATCATCCTCGAGATCGCCATTCTAATTTCCATGCTTGCATTGAGTAGTTGCTTCTGTTTACCTATTCTGATGCATAGCCTGTTTGTGTAGCCTGAGGTTGATATTACCTGATACCTAAACTGTAGTCTAGGTGGGTGAGACCTATCAGTGACCCCACTTACAGTCATGCCGACGTGGATCGTCAGAAGCCCGATCAACGGGATTGAAGACACAGCCAACGACACCGCCATAAGACTCCCCCTTAGTTGTAACGACACTGCGAGCGTTACTATCGAGTGCCGAGGGTGAAACCTCTTTAGCACTTCTGATGTGTCACTCTGTAGAGTAGCTATTCGGTCGTGGTCATCGAGGGTGATTCCTTCCTTCACCGCTCCGATAAGACGCTGTTGTACAACACCTCAGTGTGGACTCAGTGAGGGTGATTCCTCGAGTTTCACCTTGACGGATACATCGAGTGGGAATTCAATGAGGGTGATACCTCGGATTCCTGTGTATGGACACACGATACTTGGACTTAACAATGTTACTTGGAAGGCGGGTCGACCCGGGGGTACCGCGTGTGAAGTGAAGGCGGGTTGCCAGTGTGGTGCCCGAGTGGTGAATACGAGGCGCGGCCGGGATTTTAGCCTTGCGCAAGTCCTCGAGACGGGGCGAACGGGGTCACATGTTTCGTGAGTCTCTGCTCGTTTCCCGCAAGCCTATCATTAATGATTGGTATTTGATCCGACAGGCCTCTGGTCTGATAGCACTAACATCACGTGGGCATAGTTGGGCGTTCTGCATCGGCATCAGCCGAAAGCTCTGTCAGACGTCTAGTTCAGCCTGCGGCCGGGACGGACCGGCGCCCCCCTGGTGCATGGCTTCCCCCTGAACGCAACGACCCGGACGTGCACAGGGCGATGGCCCAAGACCTCTGAGCGTCTTAGGATGGTAGACCGACGGGACCTCTCTGCTGTTGTAGGTAGGGTTGCGATGTGTTTGGGCCGAGGCCGGGCAGACCCAGACAAGTGTGTCCGGCCGGAGTTAATCGAGCGTGTGTGGTAAGTTGGTGCACCCCTGCGGGAACGAACACTTCATCGAGCCGGTCCTACGGTAAAGGACACTCGGAGTTGTATCCCGATCGATACATAAGAACTGGACCCTTGAGACGTACAGGTTTGATGACTGTAGTGGCCCTGGATCGCTTTCTCACAGGGATCGAGAAAGGATCTCAGGACGAGGTTTGATGACTTTATGGCTCTGGATTGCTTTCTCCAGGATGTCGAGAAGGATCCTTGGGTGAGGTGTATTATTACTGCTACATTATATGGTAGTTCTACTCTCTTCTACTGCTGCAAAGACCGCTGAAGATGCTAGTCTTCGATAGGACTAGGCCTTCTCTCTATTCTGGCATTTCTGCAGCCAAGTCCACATATACAACCTCCCCTTGAAATGTTGCATATTTAGTGTAGATCCTTGCTTGCTGGTCTTTGAGTACTCACGTTGCTTTGTTTTCCTTTTTTTCTCCACATTCAGTTTGACGTGACAAGATGACGGAGCCCCTGAGACAGCTGTTCCTCGCCGACGATCGCTACTACTACCCAGAGGATGGATCTACTACGAGTTGACTGACGACATGGAGGAGGATGGAGGGTCCCAGAGCAGGAGGCCTTCGCCTTTCGATCGTATGTTTTATTTTGCCCCGCCTTTCTATAGGCCTTTTCTGTTTCTTTATTTCATATCTGTACTCAGATTATCTGATGCTTCCGCTGACGCTTGTCGCAAGCTTATGTATTCGAGCCCTCGAGGCCCCTGGCTTGTAATATAAGCTTGTATGACTTTATTTATGTTTTAGAGTTGTGATGTGATATCTTCCGTGAGTCCTTAGGCTTGATCGTGTGCATTTGCGTGTAGATTAGTGCCGATGGGCCGGGGGCGTCACAAGTTCATTTGAAGTGCTTTTCAATTTCAGGGTCATTTAACTCAAACAAATAAGTAAATGCATGAAAAATACCAAATTTAGTCGAAAGGTTGAAAATTGATGATGTGGCTTTCAATGGTGCATTTTGAACACCCAAAAAGTCTGAGTTCAAATAAGTTCAAATAAATGAAATCCCTTGTAACAGATGAGTTTTCGTCCTAAACCCTGATACGTTCGAAAGAGATTGTCCATTTTGCAACGAAGTGCATCCAGTTTTTGCCGTAACCCTCTCAACTTTTTAGAACATGCTATGTGGTGAAATGATGATACCATGCACTTTCACCTTTCAGAGTTCATTTTAAGACATTTTAATTTCAGGGTCATTCAGCTCCAAAAAATCAGTAAATGCATGAAAAATAAACGAATGAAGTCAGAAAGGTTGAAAATTGATGATGTCTCTTTGAATAGAGTTTTGAAAACACACAAAAGTCTGGAGTTCAAAAGTTCAAATAAATGAAATTCCTTTGTAACAGATGAGTTTTCGCGAAACCTGATATTCGAAGAGAGATGTTCATTTTGTACACGAGCACATTCAATTTTTGCCTTAACCCTCTCAAATTTTTAGAACATGCTATGTGGGGTGAAATGATGATACCATGCCAACTTTCAACATTTTCAGAGTTCGTTTGAAGTACTTTTCAATTCAGGGTCATTAGTCAAAAAAAATCAGTAAAGATGAAAAATCCAAATTTAGTCGAAAGGGTTTAAATTAATGATATGGCTTTGAATAGTGCCTTTTGAACACCAAAAAGTCTGGAGTTCAAATAAATGAAATCCCTTTGACGATGAGTTTCGTCCGAAATCCTGATGCTTCGAAAGAGATTGTCCATTTTGTACATGAGCCATCTAGTTTTTTGCCTTAACCCTCTCAACTTTCTAGAACATGCTAGTGGTTGAAATGATGATACCATGCCAACTCTTCAACATTTTAAGATTTCGTTTGAAGTGCTTTTCAATTCAGGGTCTTTAACTCAAAAAGAAGTAAATGCTGAAAAATACCAAATGTATTCAGAAAGTGTGAATAATTGATGATGGGCTTTGAATGGTGCTTTTGAACACCACAAAAAGCCTCGAGTTCAAATATAGTTCCAAATAAATGAAATCCTCTTTGTATCAGATGAGTTTTCGTCCGAAACCTTGATACTTCGAAAGAGATTGTCCATTTTGTACACGAGTGCATCCAGTTTTTGCCTTAAACCTCTCAACTTTTTAGAACACGCTATGTGGGTGAAATGGTACCATGCCAACTTTTAACATTTTCGAGTTCATTTGAAGTGTTTTCAATTTCAGGGTCATTTGACTCAAAAAATAAGTAAATGCATGAAAAATACCAATGTAGTCAGAAATAGTTGAAAAATTGACGATGTGGCTTTCAATGGTGCATTTTGAACACACAAAAATTCTGGAGTTCAAATAATGAAATCCCTTTGTAACAGATGAGTTTTCGTCCGAAACCCTGATACTTCGAAAGAGATTGTCCATTTTGTACACGAAGTGCATCCCGTTTTTTGCCGTAAACCCTCTCAGACTTTTAGAACATGCTATGCGGGTGAAATGATGATACACATGCAAACTTTCAACGTTTTAAGAGGTTCATTTTAAGTACATTTCAATTTCAGGTCATTAGCTCAAAAAAATCAGTAAATGCATGAAAAATACCAAATGAAGTCAAAAGGGTTGAAAATGATGATGTGGCTTTGATAAGTGAATTTTGAATGTACAAAAAGCCTGGAGTTCAAATAGTTCAAATAATGAAATCCCTTTGTAAAGATGAGTTTCGCCGAAACCCTGATACTTCGAAAGAGATTGTCCAGTTTTTGCCTTAACCCTCTCAACTTTTCAAACATGCTATGTGGGTGAAATGATGATACCATGCCAATTTCAACATTTCAGAGTTCGTTTGAAGTACTTTTCAATTTCAGGGTCATTTAGTTCAAAAAAATCATAAAAAGCATGAAAAATACCAAATTTAGTCAGAAAGGGTTGAAAATGATGATTGGCTTTGAATTGTGCATTTTGAACACCAAGAAAGTCTGGAGTTCAATAATTTCAAATAAATGAATCTGTGAACAGATGAGTTTTCGTCCGAAACCCTGATACATCGAAAGAGATTGTCCATTTTGTACACGAAGGCATCCAGTTTTTGCCGTAACCTCTCAATTATTAGAACATGCGATGTGGGTGAAATGATGATACCATGCCAATTTCAACTTTTCGGAGTTCATTTGAAGTGCTTTTCAATTTCAGCGTCATTTTGCTCAAAAAATCAGAAAATGCATGAAAATACCAAATGTAGTCAGAAGGGTTGAAAATTGATGATGTGGCTTTGAATGGTGCCATTTTGAACACAAAAAGTCTAGGTTCCAATAAGTAAAATTAAATGAAATCCCTTTGTCACAGATGAGTTTTCGTCGCAACCCTGAACTTCGAAAGAGATTGTCCATTTTGTACACGAAGTGCATCCAGTTTTTGTCTTAACCCTCTCAACTTTTTAGAACATGCATGTGGGGTGAAATGATGATACATGCCAACTTTCAACATTTCAGAGTTCATTTGAAGTGCTTTTCAATTTCAGGGTCATTTAACTCAAACAACTAGTAAATGCATGAAAAATACCAATGTAGTCAGAAAGGGTTGAAAATTGACGTGTGGCTTTCGATGGTGCATTTTGAAACACACAAAGTCTGGAGTTCAAATAAGTTCAAATAAATGAAATCCCTTTGAAACAGATGAGTTTTCGTCGAACCCTGATATTCGAAAGAGATTGTCCATTTTGTACCGAAGTGCATCCAGTTTTTGCCGACCCCTCTAACATTTAGAACATGCTATGTGGGTGAAATGATGATACCATGCAACTTTCAACATTTTCAGAGTTTGTCTGAAGTACTTTTCAATTCGGGTCATTTTGCTAAATAAATCAGTAATGCCTGAAAAATAACAAATTTATCAGAAAGGATTGAAAATTGATGATATGTCTTTCAATGGTGCATTTTGAACACCAAAAAAGTCTGGAGTTCAAATAAGTTCAAATAACATGAAATCCCTTTGTAACAGATGAGTTTTCGTCCGAAACCCGATACATCAAAAGAGATTGTCCATTTTGTACACGAAGTGATCCAGTTTTTGCCGTAACCCTCTCACTTATTAGAACGCATATGTGGTGAAATGATGATACCATGCCAACTTCAACCTTCAGAGTTCATTTGAAGTCTTTTCAATTTCAGGGTTATTTAGCTCAAAAAAATCATAAATGCATGCAAAATGCCAAATGAAGTCAAAGGGTTGAAAATTGATGTGATGGCTTGGACTAGTGCCATTTGAACACACAAAGAATCTAGAGTTCAAATAAGTTAAATAATGAAATCCCTTGTAAAGATGAGTTTTCGTCCGAAACCCTGATACTTCGAGAGATATTGTCCATTTGTACACGAAGGTGATCCAGTTTTTGCTTAACATCTCATTTTAGAACATGCCTGGGGTGAAATGATGATACATGCTAATTTTCAACATTTTCAGAGTTCATTTGAGTGCTTTTCATTTCAGGTCATTTAGCTCGAACAAAAATAAGTAAAGCATGAAAACAACCAATATGTCAGAAAGGGTTGAAAATATTGATGTAGCTTTCAAGGTGGCATTTTGAACACACAAAAAGCTGGAGTTCAATAGTTCAAATAAATGAAATCCTTGTAACAGATGAGTTTGTCAGAAACCCTGATACTTCGAAAGTGATTGTCCATTTTGTACACGAAGCGCATCCAGTTTTTGCCTTAACCCTCTCAATTTCTAGAAAACATGCTATGTGGTTGAAATGATGATCACCATGCCAATTTTCAACATTTCATAGTTCATTTGAAGTGCTTTCAATTTCAGGGTCATTTAGCTCGAAAAATCGTAAATGCATGAAAATACCAAATGAAGTAAAAAAGGTTGAAAATTGATGATGTGGCTTTGAATAGTGCATTTTGAACACACACAAAGTCTGGAGTTCAATAAGTTCAAATAAATGAAACCCTTTGTAACAGATAGTTTTCGTCCGAACCTGCATGCTTCGAAGAGATGTCATTTTGTACACGAAGCGCATCCAGTTTTTTTGCCTTAACCCTCTCAAATTTCTAGACAACTGCTATATGGTTGAAATGATGAATACCATGCCAACTTTCAACATTTTAAGATTTCGTTTGAAGTGCTTTTCAATTTTAGTGTCATTTAACTCAAAAAAATAAGTAAATGCATGAAAAATACCAAATGTAGTCAGAAAGGGTTGAAAATTGATGATGTGGCTTTGAATGGTGCATTTTGAACACACAATAAGTCAAGAGTTCAAATAAGTTCAAATAAATGAAATCCCTTTGTAACAAATGAGTTTTCGTCCGAAACCCTGATACTTCAAAAGAGATTGTCCATTTTGTACGCGAAGTGCATCCAGTTTTTTCCTTAACTCTCTCAACTTTTTAGAACATGCTATGTGGGTGAAATGATGATACCATGCCAACTTTCAACATTTTCAGAGTTCATTTGAAGTGCTTTTCAATTTCAGGGTCATTTAACTCAAAAAAATAAGTAAATGCATGAAAAATACCAAATGTAGTCAGAAAGGGTTGAAAATTGACGATGTGGCTTCCAATGGTGCATTTTGAACACACAAAAAGTCTGGAGTTCAAATAAATTAAATCCCTTTGTAACAGATGAGTTTTCGTCCGAAACCCTGATACTTCGAAAGAGATTGTCCATTTTGTACATGAAGTGCATCCAATTTTTGCCGTAACCCTCTCAACTTTTTAGAACATGCTATGTCGGTGAAATGATGATACCATGCCAACATTCAACCTTTTAAGAGTTCATTTTAAGTACATTTCAATTTCAGGGTCATTTAGCTCAAGAAAATCAGTAAATGCATGAAAAATACCAAATGAAGTCAGAAAGGGTTGAAAATTGATGATGTGGCTTTGAATAGTTAATTTTGAATGTACAAAAATCCTGGAGTTCAAATAAATGAAATCAATTTGTAAAAGATGAGTTTTCGTCCGAAACCCTGATACTTCGAAAGAGATTGTCCATTTTGTACATGAAGTGCATCCAATTTTTGCCGTAACCCTCTCAACTTTTTAGAACATGCTATGTCGGTGAAATGATGATACCATGCCAACATTCAACCTTTTAAGAGTTCATTTTAAGTACATTTCAATTTCAGGGTCATTTAGCTCAAGAAAATCAGTAAATGCATGAAAAATACCAAATGAAGTCAGAAAGGGTTGAAAATTGATGATGTGGCTTTGAATAGTTAATTTTGAATGTACAAAAATCCTGGAGTTCAAATAAATGAAATCAATTTGTAAAAGATGAGTTTTCGTCCGAAACCCTGATACTTCGAAAGAGATTGT
>CM022297.1:538548232-538560493 GCA_011799875.1 Thinopyrum elongatum
CACTTCCCCTGTGTCAATGACATACGGGGCCCACGGCCCAGAACGTTTTAAAGAAATAATAAATGACATCAAAAAATTGTCACTAAATAAAATTCATGATTAATTAATTAAGTTAATTAATCCTATTAGGTTAATCCTAATTTATTAATTAGTTTAATTAACAGTATTAGTTAATTAATCATTAATTAACCTAACACTAATTCACAGGTGGGACCGCCATGTCAGGATGCCTGCTTACTCAGATGACGTTCAGCATAACACTGTTTTCCTGATAATGTTTGATTTAAATAATAATATGATAAATTCAGAAAAATTAATAAAAGCTTTAGAAAATCTAAAATAATGCGTAAGCAGATCGAAAAACTTTGGTACATGAAAGTTGCTAGACGACGAGACGAATCCGAATACGCAGTCGGATCGTGTCCGCCCACACGTCTCGTAACTATCAGAACATCAAACCGTTCCCCTCCGTCATCTGTTGCAACATTGTTCCGGAAAACGGAAAACATTACAGCGATGGATCACCCTTCCTCGTGACGTGCAACCTACGTTAGGACACACACCCGGCATGCATATTGTCATGCGTACTTTGTGTTGACTCTTGTTTGCTTTAATATTTATAACTGTTTCCCCCCCTCTTCTCTCTCGAATAGAGCCGGCGCGATGCAGCTCGGTGATTGTCCAGTACTTGACGACTTCCCTTTCGCCCCGAGCACAACCAGGCAAGAGCCCCCCCTTTTGATATCCCGATGGGGGGGGATCGCCCAATTCTAATTTCCATGCTTTGCATTAGAATTGCTGTTGCTACTGTTGCTAACACTTGTTACCATTCGGATGCATAGCCTGTTTATTGGTAGACCTGCTGTTGATATTTACCCCTGCATATCTAACCTGTTTAGTCGGGCGGGTAGCAGACCTATCAGGACCCCACTTACCCCGATGCCCCCGCCGCCTGATCGTCAGAAGAACCCGATCAACGGGATTGAAGACCCGAGACCCGACAGCCTGAACATCCCCCCCCCTTATTGTACGACCTGCCAGCGTTACTATCGAGTGCCGAGGTGTTAAACCTCTTGTCCAGCACTTCTGACTGTTAACTCTATAGAGTAGCTATCGGTCTGTGGCTCCGCGAGGTGATTCCTCCTTCACCGCTTCCGATACGACGTCTGTCGTCGCAACACGTCAAGTGTGGACCCGTGAGGGTGATTCCTCCGAGTTCACCTTGACGAACACGAGTGGGACTTCAATGCGGGTGATACTCGGATTCCCTGATGTTATGGAAACACGGGAACACTGGACTTTACATTTACTTGGAAGGCGGGTTCGACCCGAGGGGTTACCCGCGTGTGATTGAAGGCGGGTTTGCCAGTGTGTGCCCGATGGTGAATAGAGTCGCGCCGGCGCAATCTTGCCCTTGCCGCAAGTCCTCGGACGGGGCGGGGCGTCAAAGTTGTGAGTCCTGCTCGTTTCCGCAAGCCCTAGTCCATTAAAGAATTGGAATTTATCCGAGCATGCCTCTGGGTCTGGATAGCACTAACACCATCACGTGGGCATAGTTATGGGGCGTTCTGGCATGCGTCAGCATAGCCGAACGCTCTGTCAAGACGTCTCGTTCACCTTGCGGCCCGGGACGAGCCGGCGCCCCCCTGGTGCCCTGCTTCCCCTGCCAACCAACGAACGGAGTGCACGGCGATGGCCCAGACCTCTTAGCGCTTAGATGTAGACCGACGGGGACTCTATGCTGAGCTGTAGTTAGGGTTTTGCATGTGTTGTTGGCCGAGGCCCGGCAGACCCAGGAAGTGTGTCCGGTCGGAGTTATCCAAGGTGTTGGCGATACGTTGGTGCACCTGCAGGAGAGAAACCACTTCTCATCGATAGCGGTCCTACGGTAGAAGGACACTCGGGAGTTTGTATCCCGATCGATACCTAGAACTGGACCCCTTGAGACGTTAACAGGTTGATGACTTTATTGGCTCTGGGATCGCTTCTCACAGGGAGTCGAGCAGGATCTCAGGACGAGGTTTGATGACTTTATGGCTCGATGCTTGCTGTTTCTCGAAGGGAGTCGAGCAGTAATCTCTGGGTGAGGGTTGATATGACGCTACATATATGGTTTGTTCTACTCTCTTCTAACTGCCTGCAACGACCCGCTGAAGATGCCTGCAGCTCCTCGATAGGACTCAGGACACCTTCTCTCTATTCTGGCATTGTGGCCTACAAAGCCCAGTCCACATATTAGCAACCGCTCTGCCCTGAAAATGTTGCAGTATGTAGTTTAGATCCTGCTTGGGGCTGAGTACTTTTGGTAGCTCACGGTTGCTTTGTTTTCCTTTTTTTCCCACAATCAGTTTGACGTGACAAGATGACGGAGCCCCACTGAGCCAGCTGTCTCGCACCGACGATCGTCTACTACCCAAGGGTGGATACTACTACGAGGTTGATGACGACCAGGAGGTAGGATCGGAGGGGTCCCAGGACAGGAGGCCTTCGCCTTTCGTCGTAGTTTTTAAGTATTTGCCCCGCCTTTCTAAAGGCCTTTCTGTTCTATTTCAGTATCTGACTCAGAATTTGATGTTATGCTTCTTCGCTGACCGCTGTTCGCGAAGCTTATGTATTCGACCCTCGAGCCCTGGCTTGTAATATAAGCTTGTATGACTTTATTTATGTGTTAGAGGTTGTGTGATTCTTCCGGGAGTACCTTCGGCTTGCTCGTGGTGGCATTTGAGCATGTATATAGTGCACGATCGGGGCGGGGGCGTACACAGTTGGTATCAAAGCCGACTGACTGTATGAATCCCCTTTCCACACCTCCTTGGCCGAAGTTGATCTAGTAACCGAAAATTGTTTTAACTAACTTGGCTGTGTGCTACGGGCCCACGCGTCAATTGGGTGGTATTAGGATCTTTTATTCCTCATCTTTTAACTTCTCTGGTACTCGACATCTCTTCCTTTCGTTAACTCAAGTTTACTAACGCCGACACTTAGGATCTCGGTAATTCTCGTCGACGCCAAGAGCTGGATATCTGTTGCGATTTCCCTGTACATTGATCTGATTAGTCTGATAATCATTTTTCCTTTCATTGTTTTTGTTTAACCTTTCTCTCCGAGATCGGTTATAACTTCCCTCCTTGTCTTTTTGACCATCACTGAGTTTCCCTGTTCAATGGATGCGTCTGTTTCCACCACACCCTGCGACCGCAGCTACCACTGTTCGAGCAGATACATCCAGATTATCATTCTTTATTATCGACTGGGCAGATGTCAATCCTTACATACCCATACTTTCTCCTCCAGATAACCGCAAAGACTTTCGGATTTATTGTGATGCATCCCGTGAAAGTATTAGGCTGTGTCCTAATGCAAGAGCGGAAGGTGATTGCTTATGGCTCTCGTCAATTGGCGGCCCACATGAGAAATATATCCGTCAGACATACAATGATCTCGAACTAGCTGCTTTCATCTATGCCTGCAGTTGGCGACATTACCACCTACTCCTCGGTAATCGTTGCGAGATATAAAAGGATCATAAAAGTCTGAAGTACTTGTTCACTCAACCTTCTCTAAACCTCCGTCAGCAAGGATGGGATGGAGGCCATTGCGGACTATGATTTGGGTATTTCCTATACCCCTGCAAACGATGAATGACTAGAGAAAGGGGAGGAGAAGGTGGATCTAGACTTTCTTTTCTTATGCCTTCCTCCGCAAGTCCTATTGCGACAACCTCATGGTTTAGGCGAGCTCAACCTCGACTTTTTTGAACCACTGTGGGCCAGCTAAATCTGCGTATTGTTCGCACAGGGTTCTTCTTAATAACCTTGTGATACCAACCAGATCTCGAGAAAGCCTGTTAAGGATGCCAGCTAAAGATCTGAAGTTTGATCTGATTGAAGAAGAGTCTTCACCTTGTACAGTATAGGATTGCTCGCTGTCTGAGGATGGAACCTTGTCTTTTCAGAAACCGCTTGTCGTACCCTCGTTCGAACTTATGACTGACAAGGTCATGAAGGATGGGCACATGAACCCCCGCTGTCTATTTCTCCGGGTAGCACCAAGATGTATCAGTGATCTCCGTCAAAGGTACTGGTTGTCTAGAATGAAGCAAGACTTGCCGTATGGTTGTCCGAATGTATGTGGCCGTCCGCGTTCAAGCAGAACATCCAGAAACCAGCTGGAATTCTGCCCCACTGTCCCATTCCGCTATGGAATGGGATAAGGTTCGATGTATTCGTTACATACGACTTCCCAGTCACAGAAGGGTCACGATGCTATTCTTGTCTCGTCGACCAGCTTCTCTAAAGTTTGCACCCGTTTCTGCCCGTCCAAGGCAACTCATCACTCTAAGTCAGTTTAGCAGAGTTGTTATATCTTCCAAAATTGTTTTCACTCCACTGTATTCCGAATGAGTCAGTCGGAACCGTGGCGTCTTTTTCACCTTCAAAATTCTGGGAAATTTTCCAAAAAGCTATGGGAACTCATATTACGTGGGGAGTTCAGCATACACCCTCAATCTCAATGTCCAAGCCAAGTCCGCACGATCAATCAATGCTTTGAAAGACATGTGCGAGCTTGTGTTATATCGTTTTTTCAAGAAGTGGGTAAGAATCTCTGCCATACTGCCGATCTCTTATACAACAGCTATCAAGCCAGTTTTGAAAATGGCCCCCTTTGAAGTACTATCATTGGACGTAACTTTCGCACCCCTCTGCAATTGGGTCAGAAACGGGGAACGACCTCTTGTTGGACCGGATATTATTCACCCTCTCGAAGAACAAGTCCGAATTGTCCGTGAAATCTCAGGCGTCTCAGGACCGCCAGACGAGCAAACTATGATCGCAACGATGGGTTTGACTTATTCAACCTGGTGATCAAGCTTATCTTCGTGTCACACCTATTAAGGGCACTCACCGTTTTGGAATCAAGGGCAGTTTCGATCCCCGCTACATTGGTCCTTTCCCGCATTATTCTAGACTGGTCAAGTGCATATGAAATTGGAAATTGCCGCCGCAATTCTCTTCCTCATATCCACCGACGTCTTCCACGTGTCGCCGCTTCGTCAATGCTTCAAGAATCTCCGCCCCGAGCTGTGGATCAACGAGGTGCTCGAATTGCAAGTGACCTAATCTTATAAGGAGCATCCTCCCGATCCGCATGCTCGCTCAGCTGAACGTCGCCCCGTCACAGAAGGTTACCAAGTTCTGAAAGTGCAGTGGTCAAATCATACTGAGATGAATCCACTTTGGGGGGGGACCGCGAGGATAGTCTCCTTGCTGATACCCCGAACTTTTTCCTTCTACTTCTTAATTCTCCGGGACGATAATTCTGTTAGTAGTAGGAGATTTTGTAACACCCCCAGTGGTTAACTACATTAATCCCCCTTTTGATTAATGGCCAAGTCAGCATGATTAACAGTGCATGATCATCATTTGCATTAAACATATTGCATTCCAACTCCTAAGTCAAATTCATTTAACTAGTGGAAGAAAATAAAAGTGTTAATCCAAAACAAAATTACTCATGTTGAAATAATCCAGGCTAATATAAATTAGCAGCAGTGTTAACTAAAATTTTAAGTGGCTCAAACAAATAGAAACAGCAGCAAGACAAGCACTATTTAATCTTTCTCATTAAATTAATCCAAACAAAAGATATGGACACCCAGCTATTTTATTGTAAACAGTGGTATACATACCCTGTGATTTGTGACCAGGGTCAACAATTTTTTACAAAAGTCATTTTGGGTGCCTAGCTATTACAAACATGAAATGAGAATAAATAAAAAGAAAGACAAAACAATAAGGATAAAACGAGGAAACACCCCCTCCCCCCCCCGCCCAACTGGGCCCCAGCCCAGCTGCCATGCCGGCCCACCCCCCCCACTCCTTCTTATCCCCTCACTCCGTAACCCTAGCCCACCCACCGACACCCCCCTCTCCCCCCCACCGAAGAACGAATCCTCCCTCTCCTCTCTCCTGTTCCTCTCGATCCATATCGGGGAACTTGCCCCTAACGCCGCCGGTCGCCGCCCCGCCCGCGCGCGTGCCATCCGTCCTCACTCTGCGGAGTCACGTCGCCGGCGCCGTCCCTCTCGGCCTCCTGCATCTCCCCTCCAGCACGGCGCTGCCATCGCCCCCTCACTACCCTGGCCGCCGTCTCCAGTCCTCTCCCGTCGCCGTACTGGCCATCTCGCCCCGCCTCTCCCATCTACGGTCGCCGTCGAGCCTCGCCGCCCCGTACTCCTTCATCAACGTGGTGAGGGCCCGTCCTCCTTCCTCCCCGTCGCCCCCCCCCCCCCCCCCCCCTTTGCCACCGTCGCCGAGACGTCGTGGACGCGCTCACCTCGCCGCGCCACCCGCCCTGCCTGTCCGCCCTCACTCGCGCTCGCTCGTGGCCTGTTCGCGCTCGCTACTTACTAACTACTTTTCTTACTTTACTTTACCTGCGCCCCCGGGCCCACGCCCTCCAGCAGCCTCACCGCGTCCGGCTGCTCCTCTCCTCGCACTCCCTCTCGCCCATCCCTCTTATTTTTTTTTCGCCCGCAACACAATGATCCCGCCTCCGTCTCCGCCTCTTATTCCCCGCGACCGCCCATCACCGAGGCCGAGCCAAGGCCTCCTCTGTCCGCCCCCTGGCCTCTGCTTCGCTCGGCCGGCCTCCCGCGTCCCGCGTTACCCGCGCCGCGCCCGCCGGTTACCCGCGCAGTCTCTCGCTCTGGCCGGGGGCCAATGACCAATGGGCCCAATGCCCCTGTAGGTGTCAATGACAGACGGGGCCCACGGCCCAGAAAGTTTTAGAAATATAAATGAAATAAAAAAATGTAAATAACAATTATAATTAATTAAGTTAATTAATCTGATTAGGTTTTCTACTAATTTAATTAATTAAGTTTAATTAAACAGTAATTAGTTAATTAATCATTAATTACCTACAGAGAATGACAGGTGGAACCCACATGTCAGGATCCTAGCTGACGTCATGATGACGTCATTCATAACACTGTTTCGGAGAATGTTTTGATTAAATAATATTAATTTTATTAATTCCAAAAATTAATAAAAAGCTTTAGAAAATCATATTAAAATATCCGTAACTTCCAGATCGAAAACTTTTTGTACATGAAAGTTGCTCAGAACGCGAGACGAAATCCGAATACGCATTCCGTTCATGCGCCACACTCTCTAACTATCAGAACATGCAACGTTCCCCTCCGGTCATCTGTCTGACAAATTCCGTAACCGGAAAATCCTTCCCGGATGTATTCCTCCTTCCTCGGTGGACGTCAACCATACGTTAGGACACACCCGGCACTGCATATTGTTCATGCCGTACTTTGTGTTGCTCTTGTTTGCTTTAATAGTATAACTGTTTCCTCCCCCTCGTCTCTCTCGATAGAGCCCGTTGGTGCGACGCAGCTCCGGTGTTGGTTTCCATTACTGACGACCTGTGCCTTTTGCCCCGAGCACCCAGGCAAGCCCCCCCCTTTGATCATCTCCATATCATCGCCCATTCTCATTTCCCATGCCTTGCCATTAGAATTGCTGTTGCTTTCTTCTGTTTACCTAGTCTGTAGAGGGGGCTGAAATAGGTAAGAAGAGTAGGTAAGGGAGGGGGGAGGGAAGAAGAGGGGAGAAGGAAGAGAAAGTAGAGGGGTAGGGAAGGGTGAGTAAGGAGGGAGTAGGAGTGGTGGAGTAGTCTGTGCGGCTACGGTTGAGGAGATGAGAACAAAGGGCGGGCCGGGCGAACAAAAAGAGATCGGGAAAGCAAATGATAGTGTATGAAGACGAGTTAATGTAAAGTGATTGGGGGGGGGGGGAAGGGGAGATGGGTTGGGGAGTGAACAGGATGAGGGGCTAGGATGCATTCCTGTTTATTGTGCCTGCTTTTGTTATTTACCTGCATATCTAACTGTTTAGTCTAGGCTGGGTAGAGACCTATCAGTGACCACCTTACATCGACTGCCTGCTCTGGATCGTCAGAAAACCCGTCAAACGGTATGTAAGACCATCACCCGACAGCCGCACATCACCCCCCCCTTATTTGTAACGACACTGCAGCGTTCCTATCGAGTGCTCGAGGGTTAACCATCTTGTAGCACTTCTGATGTTACCTGTAGAGTAGCTATTCGGTCCGGGTCAATCGAGGGTGCGTTCCTTCCTTCACCGCTCCGATAACGACGCTGTTGTACAACACCTCAAGTGTTGACTCAGTGAAGGTGATTCCTCCGAGTCCACCTTGACTGATACATCGAGTGGGAATTCCATGAGGGTGATACGCCTCGGATTCCCTGATGTTATGGACACACGATACTTGGACTTTACCAACAATGTTACTTCGAGGCGGGTCGACCCTGAGGGGTACCCGCGTGTGAGTGAAGGCGTGTTGCCAGTGTTGTGCCCGAGTGGTGAATACGCGGCGCGGCCGGCTTCTTTTTCTTGCCTGCCGTCAGTCCTCGAGACGGGGCGAACGGGGTCACACACATGTTTTCGTGAGTCTCTGCTCGTTTCCCCGCCGCCCTATCCATTAATGATTTGGAATTTTGATCCGAGCAGGCCTCTGGTCTGATAGCACTAACCATCACGTGGGTCATAGTCTGGGCGTTCTGCATCGTAGCATCAGCCGAAGCTCTGTCAGACGTCCTAAGTTCAGCTGCGGCCGGGACGGACCGGCTCCCCCCTGTGCCCTTGGCTTCCCCCTGCACGCAACGACCCGGCGTGCACAGGGCGATGGCCCAAGACCTCTGATCTCTTAGGAATGTAGACCGACGGGACCTTCTGCTGATTTGTAGTTAGGGTGTCGATGTGTTTTTGTTTGGCCTGAGGCGGCAGACCCAGGAAGTGTGTGCCCCGCCGGAGTTACTCGAGCAGTGTTGGGTAAGTTGGTGGCACCCCGGCCGGGAACGAACACTCTATCGATAAGCCGGTCCTCCTACGGTAAAGGACACCGGAGTTGTATCCCGATCGATACAACTAGAACTGGACCTTGAGACTTACATGTTTAATGACTGTTATTGCCTCTGGGAGATCCGCTTTCTTCCTCACAGGGAGTCGAGAAAGGATCTCAGGACGAGGGTTGATGACTTTATGGCTCTGATTGCTTTCTCGCAGGTGAGTTCGAGAAAGGCTCTCTGGGTGAGGTTGATATTATTACTGCGTACATTATCTGGTATTGTCTAAACTCTCTTCCTCTACTCTTCTACTAGCTGCAAGACCGCTGAAGATGCTAGTCTTCGATAGGACTAGGCCTTCTCTCTATCTGGCATTTCTCAGCCCGTCCCCATAACACAACCTCCCCTTGAAATGTTGGGCATATGTGTGTAGATCCTTGCTTGCTGAGTACCTTTTGAGTCCTCACTGTTGCTTGTTTTCCTTTTTCTCTCTCCACATATCAACAGTTTGACGTGACAAGATGACGAGCCCCCTGAGACAGCTGTCCTCGCCGACGATCGCTACTACCTACCCAGAGGATGGATAACTACTACGAGTTGACTGACGACTGTGTGGATAAGGATCGGAGGTTCCCGGCAGGAGGCCTTCGCCTTTCGATCGTGTGTTTTTATTTTTGCCCGCCTTTCTATAGGCCTTTTCTGTTTCTATTTCATATTCATATCTGTACTCAGATATCTGATGCTTTTCCGCTGACGCTTGTTTCGCAAGGCCTTAGTTCGGCCCCTCGAGGCCCCTGGCTTGTAATATAAAGCTTGTATGACTTATTTATGTTTAGAGTTGTGATGTGATAATCTTCCGTGATTCCTTAGGGCTTGATCGTGTGCATTTGCGTGTATGATTAGTGACGATCGGCCGGGGGCCGTCACAGTTCATTTGAAGTGCTTTTCATTTCAGGGTGCATTTACTAACTCAAACAAATAAGTAAATGCATGAAAAATACCAAATGTAGTCAGAAAGGGTTGAAAATTGATGATGTGACTTTCAATGGTGCATTTTGAACACACAAAAAGTCTGGAGTTCAAATAAGTTCAAATAAATGAAATCCCTTAGTAACAGAAGAGTTTTCGTTCGAAACCCTGATACTTCGAAAGAGATTGTCCATTTTGTACACGAAGTGCATCCAGTTTTTGCCATAACCCTCTCAACATTTTAGAACATGCTATGCCGGTGAAATGATGATACGATGCCAACTTTCAACCTTTTCAGAGTTCATTTTAAGTACATTTCAATTTCAGGGTCATTCAGCTCAAAAAAATCAGTAAATGCATGAAAAATACCAAATGAAGTCAGAAAGGGTTGAAAATTGATGATGTGGCTTTGAATAGTGAATTTTGAACACACAAAAGTCTGGAGTTCAAATAAGTTCAAATAGATGAAATCCCTTTGTAACAGATGAGTTTTCATCCGAAACCCTGATACTTCGAAAGAGATTGTTCATTTTGCACACGAAGCATATTCCATTTTTGCCTTAACCCTCTCAACTTTTTAGAACATGCTATGTGGGTGAAATGATGATACCATGCCAACTTTCAACATTTTCAGAGTTCGCTTGAAGTACTCTTCAATTTCAGGGTCATTTAGTTCAAAAAAATCAGTAAATGCATGAAAAATACCAAATTTAGTCAGAAAGGGTTGAAAATTGATGACATGGCTTTGAATGGTGCATTTTGAACACCAAAAAGTCTGGAGTTCAAATAAGTTCAAATAAATGAAATCCCTTTGTAACAGATGAGTTTTCGTCCGAAACCCTGATGCTTCGAAAGAGATTGTCCAAAATTGATGATGTGGCTTTGAATGGTGCATTTTGAACACCAAAAAAGTCTAGAGTTCAAATAAGTTCAAATAAATGAAATCCCTTTGTAACAGATGAGTTTTCGTCCGAAACCCTGATGCTTCGAAAGAGATTGTCCATTTTGTACACGAAGTGCATCCAGTTTTTGCCTTAACTCTCTCAACATTTTCGAACATGCTATGTGGGTGAAATGATGATACCATGCCAACTTTCAACATTTTCAGAGTTCATTTGAAGTGCTTTTCAATTTCAGGGTCATTTAACTCAAACAAATAAGTAAATGCATGAAAAATACCAAATGTAGTCAGAAAGGGTTGAAAATTGACGATGTGGCATTCAATGGTGCATTTTGAACACAGAAAAAGTCTGGAGTTCAAATAAATGAAATCCCTTTGTAACAGATGAGTTTTCGTCCGAAACCCTGATAGTTCGAAAGAGATTGTCCATTTTGTACACGAAGTGCATCCAGTTTTTGCCGTAACCCTCTCAACTTTTTAGAACGTGCTATGTCGGTGAAGTGATGATACCATGCCAACTTTCAACCTTTTAAGAGTTCATTTTAAGTACATTTCAATTTCTAGGTCATTTAGCTCAAAAAAATCAGTAAATGCATGAAAAATACCAAATGAAGACAAAAAGGGTTGAAAATTGATGATGTGGCTTTGAATAGTGAATTTTGAATGTACAAAAAGCCTGGAGTTCAAATAAGTTCAAATAAATGAAATCCCTTTGTAAAAGATGAGTTTTCGTCCGAAACCCTGATACGTCGAAAGAGATTGTCCAGTTTTTGCCTTAACCCTCTGAACTTTTTAAAACTTGCTATGTGGGTGAAATGATGATACCATGCCAACTTTCAACATTTTCAGAGTTCGTTTGAAGTACTTTTCAATTTCAGGGTCATTATTTCAAAAAAATCAGTAAATGCATGAAAAATACCAAATTTAGTCAGAAAGGGTTGAAAATTAATGATGTGGCTTTGAATGGTGCATTTTGAACACCAAGAAAGTCTGGAGTTCAAATAAGTTCAAATAAATGAAATCCCTTTGAAACAGATGAGTTTTTGTCCGAAACCCTAATACATCGAAAGAGATTGTCCATTTTGTACACGAAGTGTATCCAGTTTTTGCCGTAACCCTCTCAACTTATTAGAACATGCTATGTGGGTGAAATGATGATACCATGCCAACTTTCAACCTTTTCAGAGTTCATTTGAAGTGCTTTTCGATTTTAGGGTCATTTAGCACAAAAAATCAGTAAATGCATGAAAAATACCAAATGTAGTCAGAAAGGGTTGAAAATTGATGATGTGGCTTTGAATGGTGCATTTTGAACACACAAAAAGTCTAGAGTTCAAATAAGTTCAAATAAATGAAATCCCTTTGTAACAGATGAGTTTTCGTCCGAAACACTGGTACTTCGAAAGATATTGTCCATTTTGTACACGAAGTGCATCCAGTTTTTTCCTTAACCCTCTCAACTTTTTAGAACATGCTATGTGTGTGAAATGATGACACCATGCCAACTTTC
>CM022297.1:538565784-538585450 GCA_011799875.1 Thinopyrum elongatum
TGTGAGTATGACAGGTGGGACCCACTGGTCCTGACGTCATGCTGACGTCATGCTGACGTCAGCAAGACACTGTTTCGGATAATGTTAATTTAAATAATTAATTAAATTCCAGAAATTAATAAAAACTTTAGAAAATCATATAAAATAATCCGTAGCTCAGATGAAAATACTTTGTACATGAAAGTTGCTCAGAACGACGAGACGAATCCGAATACGCGGTCCGTTCGCCCGTCACGCGTCCCTAACTATCCGAACTTGCAACCGTTCCCCTCTTATCCTCTGTCCGATAATTCCAAAGACCCGGGAAATATCGTCAGATATTCTCCCGCTCCGTCTGTTACGTGTGATGCTGCATTAGACTACCCCTAGCACCGTGTATCGTATTTGTCATGCTCATGTTTGCTATATATTTATACTGTTTCCTCCCCCTCTTCTCTCTCGATAGCCCCCGACCCTGACGTCGTCCCCGAGACCGACGCAGCTCCGGATCCCGAAGACACCATAGACGACCTTGCCCTTGCCGCCGAGCAACCAGGCAAGCCCCTCCCTTGAGCATACCGATATCGCCCATTCTAAATTTCTCATGCTTGCATTAGAATTACTGCTGCTGCTGCTTGACCTATTCTGATGCATAGCCTGTTCATTGTAACCTACTGTTGATAATTACCTACATATAATAAACTGTTTAGTCTAGGCTGGGTAGAGACCTATCAGTGACCCCACTTATCCCGACTGCCGCGCTGGATCGTCAGAAGACCCGATCAATGGGATTGAAGACCAGGACCCGACACCGCACATCACCCCCCCTTAGTTGTAACGACACTGCAGCGTTACTATCGAGTGCCGAGGGTGAAACCTCTTGTAGCACTTCTGATGTTAACTCTGTAGAGTAGCTATTCGGTCGTGGTCATCGAGGGTGATTCCTCCTTCACCGCTTCCGATAACGACGCTGTCCTACAACACCTCAAGTGTGGACCCAGTGAGGGTGATCCCTCCTAGTTCACCTTGACGGATACATCGAGTGGGAATTCAATGAGGGTGATACCTCGGATTCCCTGATGTTATGGACACACGGATACTTGGACCTTACAATGTTACTTGGAAAGGCGGGTCGACCCTGAGGGGTACCCGCGTGTGATGTGAAGGCGGGTTGCCAGTGTGGTGCCCGAGTGGTGAATACGAGGCGCGGCCGGGCATTCTTGGCCCTTGCCGCAAGTCCCCGAGACGGGGCGACGGGGTCACATCTTTCGTGAGTCTCTGCTCGTTACCGCAAGCCCTAGTCCTAACGATTTGGATATTTGATCCGAGCAGGCCTCTGGCCTGATAGCACTAACCATCACGTGGGCATAGTATGGGCGTTCTGCATCGTATGCATCAGCCGAAAGCTCTGTCAGACGTCCAGTTCAGCAGTGCGGCATGGAGTGATTGGCGCCATTTCGGTGGTGCTTGGATCTGGGCCATGTACGCAACGACCCGGAGGGCGAGGGGCGATGGCCAAGACCCCCTTGCGCTTAGGATGTAGACCGGCGGGGACCTCTCTGCGGGGTTGTAGGTAGGGTTGCGATGTGTCGTTTGGCCGAGGCCGGGCATGACCCTAGAAAGTGTGTCCGGCCGGAGTTAATCGAGCGTGTTGGGTAAGTTGGTGCACCCCTGCAGGGAAGAACACTTCTATCGATAGCCGGTCCTACGGTAAAGGACACTCGGAGTTGTATCCTGATTGATACAATTTAGAACTGGATACCTGTGATGAGACCTGTATATATGGCTCTGGGATTGCTTCTCGCAGGGAGTCGAGAAGGGATCTCAGGACGAGGTTGATGAATGTATGGCTCTGGGATTGCTTTCTCGCAGGGAGTCGAGAAAGGATCTCTGGGTGAGGTTGATATTATTACTGCTACATTATATTGTATTGTTCTACTCTCTTCTACTGCTGCAAGACCGCTGAAGATGCTAGTCTTCGATAGGACTAGGCCTTCTCTCTATTCTGGCATTTCTGCAGCCCAGTCCACATATACAGCCTCCCCTTGAAAATGTTGCATATGTAGTGTAGATCCTTGCTTGCTGAGTACTTTTGAGTACTCACGGTTGCTTTGTTTACCTTTTCTCCCCATATCAGTTTGTCGTGACCAAGATGACGGAGCCCCTGAGACAGCTGCCCTGCCGACGATCGCTACTACTACTACCCAGAGGATGGATACTTCTACGAGTTGACTGACGACCAGGAGTAGGATCGGAGGGTCCCAGGCAGGAGGCCTTGTGCCTTTCGATCGTAGTGTTTTCTTTTGCCCCGCCTTTCTAAAGGCCTTTCTGTATTTTCTTTTATATCTGTACTCAGATATCTGATGCTTCCGCTGACGCTTGTTCGCAAGCTTATGTATTCGAGCCCTCGAGGCCCCTGGCTTGTAATATAAAGCTTGTATGACTTATTTATGTTTTAGAGTTGTGTTGTGATATCTTCCCGTGAGTCCTTAGGCTTGATCGTGTGCATGTGCGTGTATGATTAGTGCACGATCGGGCCGGGGGCGTCACAAGTTGGTATCAGTGTGATGCTGCGTTAGACTACCCCTAGCACCGTGTATCGTATTTGTCATGCTCATGTTTGCTATATATTTATACTGTTTCCTCCCCCTCTTCTCTCTCGATAGCCCCCGACCCTGACGTCGTCCCCGAGACCGACGCAGCTCCGGATCCCGAAGACACCATAGACGACCTTGCCCTTGCCGCCGAGCAACCAGGCAAGCCCCTCCCTTGAGCATACCGATATCGCCATTCTAATTTCTCATGCTTGCATTAGAATTACTGCTGCTGCTGCTTTACCTATTCTGATGCATAGCCTGTTCATTGTAACCTGCTGTTGATAATTACCTACATATCCTAAACTGTTTAGTCTAGGCTGGGTAGAGACCTATCAGTGACCCCACTTATCCCGACTGCCGCGCTGGATCGTCAGAAGACCCGATCAATGGGATTGAAGACCAGGACCCGACACCGCACATCACCCCCCCCCCCTTAGTTGTAACGACACTGCAGCGTTACTATCGAGTGCCGAGGGTGAAACCTCTTGTAGCACTTCTGATGTTAACTCTGTAGAGTAGCTATTCGGTCGTGGTCATCGAGGGTGATTCCTCCTTCACCGCTTCCGATAACGACGCTGTCCTACAACACCTCAAGTGTGGACCCAGTGAGGGTGATCCCTCCTAGTTCACCTTGACGGATACATCGAGTGGGAATTCAATGAGGGTGATACCTCGGATTCCCTGATGTTATGGACACACGGATACTTGGACCTTACAATGTTACTTGGAAAGGCGGGTCGACCCTGAGGGGTACCCGCGTGTGATGTGAAGGCGGGTTGCCAGTGTGGTGCCCGAGTGGTGAATACGAGGCGCGGCCGGGCATTCTTGGCCCTTGCCGCAAGTCCCCGAGACGGGGCGACGGGGTCACATCTTTCGTGAGTCTCTGCTCGTTACCGCAAGCCCTAGTCCTAACGATTTGGATATTTGATCCGAGCAGGCCTCTGGCCTGATAGCACTAACCATCACGTGGGCATAGTATGGGCGTTCTGCATCGTATGCATCAGCCGAAAGCTCTGTCAGACGTCCAGTTCAGCAGTGCGGCATGGAGTGATTGGCGCCATTTCGGTGGTGCTTGGATCTGGGCCATGTACGCAACGACCCGGAGGGCGAGGGGCGATGGCCAAGACCCCCTTGCGCTTAGGATGTAGACCGGCGGGGACCTCTCTGCTGAGCTGTAGGTAGGGTTGCGATGTGTCGTTTGGCCGAGGCCGGGCATGACCCAGAAAAGTGTGTCCGGCCGAAGTTAATCGAGCGTGTTGGGTAAGTTGGTGCACCCCTGCAGGGAAGAACACTTCTATCGATAGCCGGTCCTACGGTAAAGGACACTCGGAGTTGTATCCTGATTGATACAATTTAGAACTGGATACCTGTGATGAGACCTGTATATATGGCTCTGGGATTGCTTCTCGTATGGAGTCGAGAAGGGATCTCAGGACGAGGTTTGAAGACGTTATGGCTCTGGGATTGCTTTCTCGCAGGGAGTCGAGAAAAGATCTCAGGATGAGGTTGATATTATTACTACTACATTATATGGTATTGTTCTACTCTCTTCTACTGCTGCAAGACCGCTGAAGATGCTAGTCTTCGATAGGACTAGGCCTTCTCTCTATTCTGGCATTTCTGCAGCCCAGTCCACATATACAGCCTCCCCTTGATAATGTTGCATATGTAGTGTAGATCCTTGCTTGCTGAGTACTTCAGAGTACTCACGGTTGCTTTGTTTTCCTTTTTCTCCCCATATCAGTTTGACGTGACCAGAGGACGGAGCCCCCTGAGACAGATGCCCCGACGATCGTTACTACTACTACCCAGAGGTTGGATACTACTACGAGTTGACTGACGACCAGGAGTAGGATCGGAGGGTCCCAGGCAGGAGGCCTTCGCCTTTCGATCGTAGTGTTTTATTTTGCCCCGCCTTCCTAAAGGCCTTTCTGTTTCTATTTCATATATGTACTCAGATATCTGATGCTTCCGCTGACGCTTGTTCGCAAGCTTATGTATTCGAGCCCTCGAGGCCCCTGGCTTGTAATATAAAGCTTGTATGACTTTATTTATGTTTTAGAGTTGTGTTGTGATATCTTCCCGTGAGTCCTTAGGCTTGATCGTGTGCATTTGCGTGTATGATTAGTGCACGATCGGGCCGGGGGCGTCACAAGTTGGTATCAGAGCCGACTGCCTGTAGGAACCCCCTTTCCAACTCCTTGGCCGAAGTTGAGTCTAGAAACCGGAAAACTGTTTTACTAACTTGGCTGTGTGGCTTACGGGCCCACGTCGCCAATTGGGTGGTATTAGGATCTTTTATTCCTCATCTTTACTCTGGGACTCTGACCTCTCTTCCTTTCGGGTTAACTAAAGTTTACTAACACCGACACTTAGGATCTCGTAATTCTCGTCCACCCGGAGAGCTGGATATATGTGCGATTTCCCTGACATTGATCTGAGTAGTCTGATAATCATTTTCCCTTCCATTGTTTTGTTTAACCTTTCTCTCCGAGATCGGTTATACTTCTCCTTGTCTTTTGACAATCATGAGTTTCCTCTGTTTCAGATGGGTCGTTTGTTTCCACCACACCCTGCGACGCAGCTACCAGCTGTTCGAGCAGGGATACATCCAGAGTACATTCTTTATCCACTGGGGCAGATGTCAATCCGTTACAATACCCCAGTACTTTCTCCTCCAGATTCCCGTAAAGACTTTGTGATCTATTGTGACGCATCCCGTGAAGGATTAGGCTGTATCCTAATGCAAGAGCGTAAAGTGATTGCCTATGGCTCTCGTCAGTTGCGACCGCATGAAGAGAATTATCCGGTACATGATCTAGAACTAGCTGCTGTCATCTATGCACTGCAGTTGTGGCGACATTATCTCCTCGGTAATCGTTGCGAGATCTACACGGATCATAAAAGTTTGAAGTACTTGTTCACTCAGCCATCTCTGAATCTCCGTCAGCAAAGATGGATGGAGACCATTGCGGACTATGACTTGGGTATTTCTTATACCCCTGGCAAGGCTAATGTAATGGCTGATGCGTTGAGCCGCAAATCCTATTGCTGCGAACTTGAGGTTCAGCTACAGCAACCCCTTCTGTATGAAGAGCTTCGAAAGCTAAATCTCGAGATAGTTCCCCAAGGATACCTAAAAACCTTGGTTGTTGAACCAGACCTTGAGAAAGCTGTTAAGAATGCGCAAGCTAAAGATGCTGAAATTGATCTGATGAAGAAAGACCTTCACCTTGTAAAGTACAGGGATTTCTCGCTGTCTGAAGATGGAACCTTGTATTTCAGAGACCGCATTGTCGTACCTCGCTTCGAGCTTATGACTGACAAAGTTATGAAGGAGGCACATGATACCCCGCTGTCTATTCATCCGGGTAGCACCAAGATGTATCGTGATCTCGGTCAAAGGTACTGGTGGTCTAGAATGAAGCAAGACATTGCTCGATATGTTGCTGAATGTGATGTGTGTCGACGCGTTAAAGCAGAACATCAGAAGCCTGCTGGAATTCTGCAACCGTTACCTATTCCTTTATGGAAATGGGACAAGGTTCAGATGGATTTCGTTACAGGACTTCCCAGGTCACAGAAGGGTCACGATGCTATTCTTGTCGTTGTCGACCAACTCTCCAAAGTTGCACACTTTCTGCCTGTCAAGGAGACGATCACTGCTAGTCAGTTAGCAGAATTATATATCTCCAGAATTGTTTCACTCCACGGTATTCCGAAAGAGATCAGTTCAGACCGTGGCAGCATATTCACCGGTCATTTCTGGGAAAGTTTCCAAAAGGCTATGGGAACTCATATTACCTGGAGTTCAGCTTATCATCCTCAATCCCAAGGCCAAGTTGAACGAGTTAATCAAGTGCTTGAAGACATGCTACGAGCTTGTGTTGTTTCTTTCGGCAAGAAGTGGGAAGAATCTCTTCCATATGCCGAGTTCTCCTATAACAACAGCTATCAAGCCAGCTTGAAAATGGCCCCCTTTGAAGTTCTCTATGGACGTAAGTGTCGAACCCCTCTGAATTGGTCAGAAACTGGGGAACGACCGCTCGTGGGTCCAGATATTATTCAACAAGCCGAAGAACAAGTCCGAATTGTCCGGGAAAATCTCAAGGCGGCTCAGGACCGCCAGAAGAGCAACTATGATCGCAAACGATGGGGTTTGACTTATCAACCTGGTGATCAAGCTTATCTTCGTGTCACTCCTATGAAAGGCACTCACCGTTTCGGAATCAAGGGCAAGCTAGCTCCACGCTACATTGGTCCTTTCCGCATTGTTGCAAGACGTGGTCAAGTGGCGTATAAATTGGATTTGCCGCCGCAATTCTCTCATATCCACGACGTCTTCCATGTGTCGCAACTTCGTAAATGCTTCAAGGAATCTCCGCACCGAGCTGTGGATCACGAGATGCTCGAATTGCATGATGATCTTTCATATAAGGAACATCCGATCCGCATTCTCGATGAAGCTGAACGTCGAACCCGTCAGAAGGTTACCAAGTTCCTCAAAGTACAGTGGTTAAATCATACTGAAGATGAAGCCACTTGGGAACGCGAGGATAATCTTCGTGCGGAATACCCCGAACTTTTTCCTTCTACTTCTTAATTCTCGGGACGAGAATTCTTGTTAGTAGAGGAGATTTGTAACACCCCCAGTGGTTAACTACAGTAATCACCTTTTTGATTATGCCATGTCAGCATGATTAACAGTGCATGATCATCATTAGCATCATATTGCATTTCAACTCCTAAGTCAAATTCGAATTTAAATGAAAGTGGAAAATAGAAGTTATTCAAATCATAAACTAAAATGTCAGATAAATAACAAACGTTCCAGAGGCACTTCTAAAATTGAAACCAACATTATTAAAAATGGATAAGTGGCTTGAACGTCCTCAAACAGTGGCTGAAAATAATATTTAATGACCTTTTAATTTATTTAAAACAAATAAGAAATGTTGTTTTGTCCAAACTAATTTTAGGTGTTAGGGAATTGAGCACTGGTATTTATGGACCAGGTCACATGTTTTACAAAATTCAATTTGAGCCCTAACTATTTACAAAACAGGGGTATGGATAAATAAAAAGAGAAAAGAAAAGAAAAAGGAAAAGCCCCTCCCCCCCCCGGACCAACTGGGCCGTGGCCCAGCTGGCCACCAGGCCACCAACCAGGCCGGCCCATTCCCCCCTGGCCGGCCCACCCCATCCCCTTATCCCCTCACTCCCCGTAACCCTAGCCCACCGACACCCCATTCCCCCACCCCCTCGGTCTCCACTCCCTCCACCCGATCCCATCTGGATCGGGCCGGCGACCCCGGCGACCGCGCCGCCCCGCTCTCCATCGCCGCTGCGCCTCGACGCCACCTCGCCAGTGCCGCCCTTCCGCCGGGCCTCCTCGTCCCGTCGCTCGACCTCGACCCCGTGCCCGACGCCGCCGCCCCGTCCTCCTCGTCCTCTCCCTCACCGGACCTCGTCGCGCCTCCCCCTCTCCGTCGTCGACCTCGTCCCCGTCCTCCCCCTCGAGCTCGAGCACCGCTGCCACCCCCCTACAGCTCGCGGTGAGCACCGCGCTGCCCGCGCCCCTCCTCTCCCCTCGGTCACCGCCGCGCTCACCGCAGCCCCGCACCGCGCCCGCACCTCGCCCCGCTCCGCCTCTACGCCTGGGCCGCGCCCCGGCCTTGCCCCGGCCGTCGCCCGCGCCCACCACGCGGCCGCACCGGCGCTGACCGCGTCGCCGGCCCTCTGGCCGTGCCTCACCGCCCGCGCATGGCCACCCCGCTCTGATGCTGCCTACGCGTGCCGCCTGCCGCTGCTGCCGACCGCCCGCGCGCCGCCCCTGCTCGCCTAGCGTCGCTGCTCCGCCCATCGCCCGCTTGCCTCGCCCGCGCCTGCCTGCGCTCGCGCGCACGCGCCGCCGCCGCTCGCGCACTCCCACGCGCGCGCACGCCCGCGCACGCGCGCCGCGCCGCGCCCGTGGCCCGCCCGTGGCCCTTGTGCCACTGACCGGTGGGGCCCAGTGCCCCTGTGACGCTGACGAACGGGGCCCAGCCCTTAAAAACGAAAAATAAAAATAAATAAAATAAATAATTAACTAGTTAATTAATTAGTTAATTAACCCTGTTTAGATTAGTCTAATTTAATTAATTAGTTTAATTAAATGTTAATTAATTAGTTAATCACTAATTAGCCTAATGTGAGTATGACAGGTGGGACCCACTGGTCCTGACGTCATGCTGACGTCATGCTGACGTCAGCAAGACACTGTTTCGGATAATGTTAATTTAAATAATTAATTAAATTCCAGAAATTAATAAAAACTTTAGAAAATCATATAAAATAATCCGTAGCTCAGATGAAAATACTTTGTACATGAAAGTTGCTCAGAACGACGAGACGAATCCGAATACGCGGTCCGTTCGCCCGTCACGCGTCCCTAACTATCCGAACTTGCAACCGTTCCCCTCTTATCCTCTGTCCGATAATTCCAAAGACCCGGGAAATATCGTCAGATATTCTCCCGCTCCGTCTGTTACGTGTGATGCTGCGTTAGACTACCCCTAGCACCGTGTATCGTATTTGTCATGCTCATGTTTGCTATATATTTATACTGTTTCCTCCCCCTCTTCTCTCTCGATAGCCCCCGACCCTGACGTCGTCCCCGAGACCGACGCAGCTCCGGATCCCAAAGACACCATAGACGACCTTGCCCTTGCCGCCGAGCAACCAGGCAAGCCCCTCCCTTGAGCATACCGATATCGCCCATTCTAAATTTCTCATGCTTGCATTAGAATTACTGCTGCTGCTGCTTGACCTATTCTGATGCATAGCCTGTTCATTGTAACCTACTGTTGATAATTACCTACATATCCTAAACTGTTTAGTCTAGGCTGGGTAGAGACCTATCAGTGACCCCACTTATCCCGACTGCCGCGCTGGATCGTCAGAAGACCCGATCAATGGGATTGAAGACCAGGACCCGACACCGCACATCACCCCCCCTTAGTTGTAACGACACTGCAGCGTTACTATCGAGTGCCGAGGGTGAAACCTCTTGTAGCACTTCTGATGTTAACTCTGTAGAGTAGCTATTCGGTCGTGGTCATCGAGGGTGATTCCTCCTTCACCGCTTCCGATAACGACGCTGTCCTACAACACCTCAAGTGTGGACCCAGTGAGGGTGATCCCTCCTAGTTCACCTTGACGGATACATCGAGTGGGAATTCAATGAGGGTGATACCTCGGATTCCCTGATGTTATGGACACACGGATACTTGGACCTTACAATGTTACTTGGAAAGGCGGGTCGACCCTGAGGGGTACCCGCGTGTGATGTGAAGGCGGGTTGCCAGTGTGGTGCCCGAGTGGTGAATACGAGGCGCGGCCGGGCATTCTTGGCCCTTGCCGCAAGTCCCCGAGACGGGGCGACGGGGTCACATCTTTCGTGAGTCTCTGCTCGTTACCGCAAGCCCTAGTCCTAACGATTTGGATATTTGATCCGAGCAGGCCTCTGGCCTGATAGCACTAACCATCACGTGGGCATAGTATGGGCGTTCTGCATCGTATGCATCAGCCGAAAGCTCTGTCAGACGTCCAGTTCAGCAGTGCGGCATGGAGTGATTGGCGCCATTTCGGTGGTGCTTGGATCTGGGCCATGTACGCAACGACCCGGAGGGCGAGGGGCGATGGCCAAGACCCCCTTGCGCTTAGGATGTAGACCGGCGGGGACCTCTCTGCTGAGCTGTAGGTAGGGGTGCGATGTGTCGTTTGGCCGAGGCCGGGCATGACCCAGGAAAGTGTGTCCGGCCGAAGTTAATCGAGCGTGTTGGGTAAGTTGGTGCACCCCTGCAGGGAAGAACACTTCTATCGATAGCCGGTCCTACGGTAAAGGACACTCGGAGTTGTATCCTGATTGATACAATTTAGAACTGGATACCTGTGATGAGACCTGTATGTATGGCTCTGGGATTGCTTCTCGCAGGGAGTCGAGAAGGGATCTCAGGACGAGGTTGATGAATGTATGGCTCTGGGATTGCTTTCTCGCAGGGAGTCGAGAAAGGATCTCAGGATGAGGTTGATATTATTACTACTACATTATATGGTATTGTTCTACTCTCTTCTACTGCTGCAAGACCGCTGAAGATGCTAGTCTTCGATAGGACTAGGCCTTCTCTCTATTCTGGCATTTCTGCAGCCCAGTCCACATATACAGCCTCCCCTTGATAATGTTGCATATGTAGTGTAGATCCTTGCTTGCTGAGTACTTCAGAGTACTCACGGTTGCTTTGTTTTCCTTTTTCTCCCCATATCAGTTTGACGTGACCAGAGGACGGAGCCCCCTGAGACAGATGCCCCGACGATCGTTACTACTACTACCCAGAGGTTGGATACTACTACGAGTTGACTGACGACCAGGAGTAGGATCGGAGGGTCCCAGGCAGGAGGCCTTCGCCTTTCGATCGTAGTGTTTTATTTTGCCCCGCCTTCCTAAAGGCCTTTCTGTTTCTATTTCATATCTGTACTCAGATATCTGATGCTTCCGCTGACGCTTGTTCGCAAGCTTATGTATTCGAGCCCTCGAGGCCCCTGGCTTGTAATATAAAGCTTGTATGACTTTATTTATGTTTTAGAGTTGTGTTGTGATATCTTCCCGTGAGTCCTTAGGCTTGATCGTGTGCATTTGCGTGTATGATTAGTGCACGATCGGGCCGGGGGCGTCACAATTGTGCATTTTGTACACAAAGTGCATCCAGTTTTTGCCGTAACCCTCTCAACTTTTTAGAACATGCTATGTCGGTGAAATGATGATACCATGCCAAGTTTCAACCTTTTAAGAGTTCATTTTAAGTACATTTCAATTTCAGGGTCATTTAGCTCAAAAAAAATCAGTAAATGCATAAAAATACCAAATGAAGTCAAAAAGGGTTGAAAATTGATGATGTGGCTTTGAATAGTGAATTTTGAATGTACAAAAAGCCTGAAGCGCATCTAGTTTTTGCCTTAACCATCTCAACTGTTTAGAACATGCTATGTGGGTGAAATGATGATACCATGCCAACTTTCAACATTTTCAGAGTTCGTTTGAAGTACTGTTCAATTTCAGGGTCAGTTAGCTAAACAAAATCAGTAAATTCATGAAAAATACCAAATTTAGTCAGAAAGGATTGAAAATTGATGATGTGTCGTTGAATGGTGCATTTTGAACACCAAAAAAGTCTGGAGTTCAAATAAGTTCAAATAAATGAAATCCCTTTGTAACAGATGAGTTTTCGTCCGAAACCCTGATACATCAAAAGAGATTGTCCATTTTGTAAATGAAGTGCATCCAGTTTTTGCCGTAACCCTCTCAACTTATTAGAACATGCTACGTGGGTGAAATGATGATACCATGCCAACTTTCAACCTTTTCAGAGTTCATTGGAAGTGCTTTTCAATTTCAGGGTCATTTAGCTCAAAAAAATCAATAAATGCATGAAAAATGCCAAATGAAGTCAGAAAGGGTTGAAAATTGATGATGTGGCTTTGAATGGTTCATTTTGAACACACAAAGAATCTAGAGTTCAAATAAGTTAAAATAAATGAAATCCCTTTGTAACAGATGAGTTTTCGTCCGAACCTGATACTTTCGAAAGATATTGTCTCATTTGTAAGCACAAGTGCATTCAGTTTTTGTCTTAACCATCTCAATTTTTATGAACATGCTATGTGGGTGAATGATGATAACCTGCCAATTTTCAACATTTTCAGAGTTCATTTGAAGTGCTTTTCAATTTCACGGGTTCATTTAGCTCAAAAAAATAATCGTAAATGCATGAAAATACAAATATAGTGCGAAAGGTTGAAATTGATGAATTGTGCTTTCAATGGTGCATTTTGAACACACAAAAAGTCTGGAGTTCAAATAAGATCAAATCATTAATCCCTTGTAACAGATGATTTTTCCGCTCCGAAACCCTGATACTTCGAAAGATATTGTCCCTATTTTGTACACGAAGCTCATACCATTTTGTTGGCCTGTAAACCCTCTAACTTTCTAGAACATCTATGGTGGTTGAGATGATGATACCATCAATTTTCAACTTTTCAGAGTTCATTTGAGTGCATTTTTCAATTTGCATAGGGTCATTAGGCTCAACAAAAAATCAGTAAATGCATGAAAAATATCAAATGAAGTAAAAAAGTGTTAGAAAATTGATGATGTGGCTTTGAATATTGCACTTTTTGAATCACACAAAAATCTGGAGTTCATAATCTGGAATCCCATTTGTAACAGATGAGTTTTTGCCCGAAAGCCCTCATCTGCTTCGAAAGAGATTGTTCTTTTTTGGACACGAAGTCCACTCCAGTCTTTTGCCTTAGAACCCTCGTCTACATTTCTAGAACATGCTATGTGGTTGAAATGATGATACCAACCTGCAACTTTTTCCAACATTTTATAGATTTCGTTTGAAGTCGCTTTTTCAATTTTCAGTGTCATTTAACTCAAAACAATCAGTAAGATATGGCATGAAAAATACCAAATGTTAGTCAAAAGGGTTGAAAATTGAGTGATGTGGCTTGAATGGTGCATTTTGAACACCAGCAAACAAGTCTAGAGTTCAAAAATAAGTTCAAATAAATGAAATCCCTTTGTAACAGATGAGTTTTCGTCAGAAACCCTGATCTTCGAAAGAGATTGTCCCATTTTGTACACGAAGTGCATCAGTTTTTGCCTTACCACTCTCAACTTTTTTAAGAACATGCTATTGGGTGAACATGAATGATACCATGCCAACTTCAACATTTTGAGAGTTCATTTTGAAGTGCTTTTAATTTAGGGTCCTTTAACTCAAAAAAATAAGTAAAGGCATGAAAAAATACCAAATGTAGTCGAGGAAGGGTTGAAAATTGACGATGGCTTTCAATGGTGCATTTTGAACACACAAAAATTCTGGATTCAAATAATGAATCCCTTTGTAAACAGATGTATTTTTCGTCCGAAACCTGATAGTTCGAAGGAGATTGTCCATTTTGTACTGATGCCATCCATTTTTTTTGTCCGTAGCCTCTCAACTTTTTAGAACATGCTATGTCGTGAAAATGATGATACCAAATTCCGAACTTTCAACCTTTTAGAAAGATTCATTTTAAGTACATTTAATTTCAGGGTTCATCTGTACTCAAAAAATCAGTCAAATGCATGAAAAGAACAAATGAAGTCAGAAAGGGTTAAAATTGATGATGTGGCTTTGATAGTGAATGTTTGAAATGGTACAAGCCTGAGTTCAAATAAGTTCAATAAACTGAAATCCCTTTGTAAAATGATTTTTTGTCCGAACCCTGATACTTCGAAATGAGATGTCCAGTTTTGCCTTAAAAAACCACCCTCTCACTTTTTAAAACATGCTATGTGGGTGAAATGTTGATTCCATGCCAACTTTAACTTTTATCAGTTCGTTTTGAAGTCACTTTTTACTTTCAGGGTCATTTAGTTGCAAAAAATCAGTAAATGGATGAAATACCAAATTTAGTCAGAAAGGTGTTGAAAATTGATGATGTGGCTTTGAATGGTGCATTTTGAAAACACCAAGACAGTCTGTAGTGTCAAATAAGTTCAATAATGAAATCCCTTTTTATAAACATGAGTTTTCCCCTCCCGAAAACCTGATACAATCGAAAGAGATTGTCCATTTTGTACACGAACAATTGCATCGAGTTTTTCCGTAACGCCTCTCAACTTATTAGACATGCTCATGTGGGTGATGATGATACCATGCCCACTTTCAACCTTTTTCCTAGAGTTCACTTGAAGTGGCTTTTTCAATTTTCAGGGTCATTTAGCTTAAAAAAAAAATCAGAAATGCGTGAAAAAATACCAAATGTTTCAGAAGGGTTGAAAATTTGATGATGTGGCTTTGAATGGTGCTTTTGGAACACACAAAAAAGTCTAGAGATTCAAATAATTCAAATAACGAAATCCCTTTGTTCAGATGAGTTTTCGTCTGAAACCGCCTGTATGCTTCGAAAGTAATTGTCCATTTTGTACATGAAGTGCATCCAGTTTTTGCCTTAACCCTCTCAACTTTTTAGAACATGCTATGTGGTGAAAATGATGATACCATGCCAACTTTCAACCTTTAAAGTTCATTGTTGAGTGCTTTTTCAATTTCAGGGCTCATTTAACTCAAACAATATAGTAAATGCATAAAAATACCATTGTGTCAGAAAGGGTGAAAATTGACGATGTTGGCTTTCATGGTGCTTTTGAACACACAAAGTCTGTAGTTTCAAATAAGTTTCACATAAATGAAATCCTTTGTAACAGTGATTTTCGTTCGAAAACCTGTACTACGAAGACGCGAATTGGTCCATTTTTGTACACGCTGTGCATCCAGTATTTTTTGCCGTAACCCTCTCACCTTTTAGAACATGCTATAGTCGGTGAAATGATGATACCCATGGCCAACTTTCAACACTTTTCAGAGTTCATTTTAAGTAGCATTTTCAATTCATCAAGGTCATTCAGCTCAAAAAAAGCAGTAATGCATGAAAACTACCAATATAAGTCAAGAAGGGTTGAAATTGATGATGTGGCTTTTGAATATGAAGTGTTGTAACACACAAAAAGTCTGGAGTTCAAATAAGTTCAAAATAGATGAAATCTCCTTTGTACATGATAGTTTTTCGTTTCGAACCCTGACTACTTTCGAAAGAGATTGTTCATTTTGTACACGAAGCCATTCAATTTTTCCTTAACCCTCTCAACTTTTTAACCTGCAGTGTGGGTGAACATGTGATACCATGCCAACTTTCATTCACACATTTAGAGTTCGTTTGAAGTACTCTTCAATTTTCAGGGTCTTTAGTTCAAAAAAATCAGTAAATGCATGAAAAATACCAAATTTAGTCCAGAAAGGGTTAAAATTGGTGACATGGCTTTGAATGTTGCATTTTGAACACCAAAAAAGTCTGGAGTTCAAATAAATGAATCCTTTGTAATCAGATAAGTTTTCGTCCGAAACCCTGAGACTTCAGAAAGAGGTTGTGTCCATTTTTACACTATGCTCCAGTTTTTGTCCTTACCCTCTCACTTTTTAGAACTGCATGTGGGTGAATGATGAATCCAATCCACTTTCAACAAATTGTTCAGAGTTTCATTTGAAGTGCCTTTTAATTTCAGGTCATTGAACTCAAAAAAAAATAAGTAAAAATGCATGAATAATACCAATGTAGTCGAAAGGGTTGAAAATTGACGATGTGGCTTTCAATGGTGTCAGTTTTGACACACACAAAATTCGGAGTTTAAATAAATAAATCCCTTTGTAACAGATGATTCTTTTTCCGTCCGACACCCCATACTCCGAAAGAGATTTGTCCCTTTTGTACATATGGGTGCATCAGTTTTTGCCTAACCCTCTCAACTTTTTAGAACATGCATGTATGCTCCGGTGGAAATGATGATACCATGCCAACTTTCAACCTTTTAAGTTCATTTTATAGTACATTTCAATTCTTCAGGGTCATTTTAGCTCAAAAATCAGTAAATGCATGAAAAATACCAATGAAGTCAGAAAAAGGTTTGAAATTGATGATGTGGCTTTTGAATAATGTGAATTTGAATGTAGCAAAAGCCTGGATTTCAAATAAGTTCAAATAAATGATCCCTTTGTAAAGAATGAGTTTTTATGTCCGAAACCCCTGATACTTCTAAAGACTTGTCCGTTTTGCTTAACCCTCTCAACTTCTTAAAAACATGCTATGTGGGTGAAATGATGATAACCATGCCCAACTTTCAACATTTTATCAGAGTTCGTGTTGAAGTAACTCTTTCATATCAGGGTCACTTTAAGTTAAAAAATCAGTAAACATGTCATGAACAAACCAAATTTTAATTCAGAAGGGTTGTAAAATTGATATGTGGCTTTGAATGGTGCATTTGAACACAAGAAGCTGGAGTTCAAATAAATGAAATCCCTTTGTAACAGAAACTATTCGTTTTCGTCCGAAACCCTGATACAATGCGAAAGAGATTGCCATTTTGTACATGAAATTGCATCCAGTTTCTTGCCGTAACCCTCTCAAAATATTAGAACATGCTTGTGGGTGAAATGATGATACCATCGCCAACTTTCAACCTTTTATCAGAGTTCCTTGAGTGCTTTTCAATTATTCAGGGTCATTTAGCTTCAAAACAAATCAGTAAATGCATGAAAAGTAACCAATGTAGTCAGAAAGGTTGAAATTCGACTAATGGGGCTTGAATGGTGTCATCTTGGACCACAAAAAGTTGTAGAGTTTCAAATAAGTTCAAATAATGAATCCGTTTGTAACAGATGGTTTTCGTCGAATCCAGATACTTCTGAAAGAGATTTGTCATTTTGTACACAATTGCACTCCAGTTTTTGCCTACCCTCGTCAACTTTTTAGAACATGCTACGTGTGTGAAATTTGATACCATGCCCACACTTTCAACAATTTTCCAGAGTTCATTTGAAGCTTTTTCATTACAGGGGTCATTTTAACTCAACAAATAAGAAATGTCCTGAAAATACCAAATGTAGTCGAAAGGGTGAAAATTGAACGATGTGGCTTTCAATGGTGGCATTTTGAACACACAACAAGTTCTGGGTTTCAAATAATTTAAAATTCCCTTTGTAACAATGAGTTTTTCGTCCGAACGCTGGAACTTCGAAAGAGATTGGTCCCATTTTTGTACACGAAGTGCATCCAGTTTTTTTGCCGTAACGCCCTCAATTTTTAGAACAATGCTATTCTGCTGAAATGAATGAAATACCATGCCGTTTCACAACGCTTTGTAGAGTCATTTTAAGTACATTCATTTCGGGTCCATTTAGCTCAAAAAAATCAGTAAATTCGGGCATAAAAATAACCAATGAAGTCAACAGAGTTGAAAATTGAGATGTGTGGCTTGATAGTGAATTTGAATGTACAACAAAGCTGAAGCGTCATCTAGTTTTTTGCCTAACATCTCACTGTTTAGAACATGCTATGTGGGTGAAATGATGATACCATGCCAACTTTCAACATTTTCAGAGTTCGTTTGAAGTACTGTTCAATTTCAGGGTCAGTTAGCTAAACAAACTCAGTAAATGCATGAAAACATACCAAATTTAGTCAGAAAGGATGAAAATTGATGATGTGTCGTTGAATGGTGCGTTTTTTGACACCAAAAAGTCTGGAGTTCAAATAAGTTCAAATAAATGAAATCCCTTTGTAACAGATGATTTTTCGTCCGAAACCCTGATACATCAAAAGAGATTGTCCATTTTGTAAACGAGTGCATCCAGTCTTTTGCCGTAACCCTCTCAACTATATAGGAACATGCATCGTGGGTGAAATGATGATCACCATGCCAACTTTTTTTCATCAACCTTTTCAGAGTTCTTAGGAGTGTCTTTTCAATTCATGGTCATTTAGCTCAAAAAAATCAATAAATCATGAAAATGCCAAATGAGTCAAGAAAGGGTTGAAAATTGATGATGTGGCTTTGAATGGTTCATTTTGAACACGACAAAGAATCTAGAGTTCAAATTAAGTTTAAATATGAAATGAAATGCCCTTTGTAACAGATGAGTTTTTCAGTGTCCGAAACCCTTATACTATTCGAAAGAATATTGTCTCCATTTTGTACCCGAAGTGCATTAGTTTCTTGCTTCTTAACATCTCACACTTTTTAGATACATGCTTATGTGGGGTGAAATGATGACGTACCTATGCCAATTTCAACATTTTCAAGAGTTCATTTGAAGGCTGTTTTCATATGTATCAGGGTCATTTAGGCTTCAAAAATAAATTAGTAAATGCATCGAAAAATCTACAAATTAGTCAGGAAGGGTTGAAAAATTGATGATGTGGCTTTCATGGTGGCATTTTTTAACACAAAAACGTCCCTGGAGTTCAATAATTCAATCAAACTGAAATCCTTTGTAACAGATGATTTTCGTCCGAAACCCTGATAACCTACTTCGAAAGAGATTGTCCATTTGTCACACAAGCGCATCCCGTTTTTTCGCCTTAACCCCTCTCAACTTTCTTAACATGCTATGGTGAGTTGAAATGATGATACCATGCAATTTTCACATTTTCAGAGTTCATTTGAACTGCTTTTTCAATTTTCAGGGTCATTCAGCTCAAAAAAATCAGTAATGCATGAAAATACCAAATGAAGTAAAAGGTGAAATTGGATGATTGGCTTTAATAGTGCATTTTGAACACAGAAAAGTCTTCTGGAGTTCAATAAATGAAATCCCTTTGTAACAGATGATTTTCGTCCGAGACCCCTGATGCTTCGAAAAGAGATTGTCCCATTTTGTAGCACAAGTGCATTCCAGTTTTTTTTCCTTAAACCCTCTCACATTCTAGAACATGCTATGTGGTCGAAATGATGATACATGCCAACTTTCAACATAAAATTTCGTTTGAAGTGCTTTTCATTTAGGGTCATTTATACTCCAAAAAATAAGTAAATGCGATGAAAAATACGTCACATGTCGGGTCCAAAAGGGTTGAAAAATTGATGATTGGCTTTGAATGGTGCATTTTGAACACACAACAAGTCTAGAGTTCAAAATAATTCAATAACTGTACAAACATCCCGTTTGGTAACAGATGGAGTTTTCGTCGGAAACCCTGATACTGGTCGAAAGAGATTGTCCATTTTGTACACGAAGTCATCCAGTTTTTGACTTAACCCCTCTCAACTTTTTAGAACATGCTTATGTGGGTGGAAATGATGATACCATGCCAACTTTTCAACCTTTTGGAGTCATTTGAAGTGCTTTTTCAATTTCCGGGTCATTTAACTCAAAAAATAAGTAAAAATGCATGAACAAATAACCAAATGTAGTCATGGAAGGGTTTGAAAACATTGACGATGTGTGGTGGGGGGGGGGCTTTCAATGGTGCTTTTAACACCCAAAAAGTCTGGAGTTCAAATAAAATGGAATCCCTTTGTAAAGATGAGTTTTTCCGAAACCTGATACTTCGCAAGAGATTGTCGCATTTTGGTACAAAGTGAAAGTGGCATGGTATCATCATTTCACACTAGCATGTTCTAAAAAGTTGAGAGGGTTACGCAAAAACTGGATGCACTTCAT
>CM022297.1:538597823-538617373 GCA_011799875.1 Thinopyrum elongatum
TCTCCCCCCCTCTCTGCTCCCGCACCTCGCCGCGCACGCATCCGCGCCGGCCACCGCGCGACCACCCCGTGCCTCCCCGTCCTCGCGCCCGCGCGCCTGACGCCGTGCTCCCCGCGCCCGTCCCGCGGTCGCCTCGACTCGCTCCGGCCCCCGCTTCGCCTACGCGCGACCGCCGCCCGCTGCCGCTCCAGCCACCGCGCTGCCGCCCGCGGCCACTCCAGCCACCGCGCCGCCGCCCCGCCTCCGGCCCCGCGTGCGCTCGCGTGCGCCCACGCTTCGCCGCGCCCCCGACCGCCCGCGCCCGCCCGTGCGTCCCCTTTGGGCACCGGACATGTCCGGTCCCAAAAGGGGCACGCCCCGGACGTGTCCGCCCCTGGTCCACTGACCAGTGGGGCCCATGACCCAAATAAAACTAAAAAAAATAAAAAAATAAAAAATAATATTTAATTAATTAGTTAATTAATCCTGATTAGGTTAATCTAATTAACTAATTAGTGTTAATTAAACAGTAATTAGTAATTAACTTAATTAACCGCTGACATCAGCATGAGGTCATGCTGATGTCATCATCAGCACTGTTTCGGATAATGTTGAATTAAATAATTAATTAAATTTCAGAAATTAATAAAAACTTTAGAAAATCATATTAAATAAACCGTAACTCCGATGAAAATACTTTGTACATGAAACTTGGTCAGAACGACGATACGAACCCGGATACGCCCTCTGTATTCCCGTCAGATGCCCGCAACTATAAGAACGTTGAACAATTAGACCGATTTCGATAAATGAATAGTGTCCAACCCTAATTAAATAAATTCGAATAAATTCCTAAATTAACTAAATCGTTTAGTTAGGCAGTAGAACACCCCGGCATATCATTTAGGCATGTCATACATGTTGTTTGCATTATTGCCGTGAATTTATTGTTTCTCTCCCCCTCCTTCTTTCTCTCGATAGACGCTGAGACCGACGGCGCTGCACCAGGTTACGACTACTCTACCGACGAGCAGCCCGTTGACGACCTCCCTCTCTTGCCAGAGCAACCAGGCAAGCCCCCCCCCCTTGAGCATTCCAGATATCGCCCATTCTATTCTCCTGCTTGCATTAGATTTCGCTACTGTTAATGTATGCTCCTATTCTGATGCATAGCCTGCTGTTGTAACCTGTTCATTGCTATCTTACCTGCCTATGATAAACTGTTTAGTATAGGTTGGTATGACCCATCTGTGACCCCAACACCTTACTTTGTCGCCCCTGCTTGTTCATCGACGACTCGATCAACGTGATCGTCGATCAGAGACAGACGCCTCACTTCACACCCCCTTAGTTGTACGACTCTGCGTAGTAACTATCGAGTGCCGAGGGTGATACCTCGTAACGCACTCCTGATGAATACTCTGCAGCATAGTTGTACGGTCGTGGTCATCGAGGGTGATTCCTCCTTCTCCATGTCCGATACGACTCTGTCGTGCAACCCCTCAGTGTGAACCTCGAGGGTGATACCTCATACGTTCACCCTGATGATTATGACCACACGGTTACTTGACCTTTTTCACAGGCGGGTCCACCCTGGTGGGTACCCGCTGGGGATCTATGATTTCGGGTGTGCCGGAAGGGCACTCGAGTGTGACGTTGTGGCGGAGCATCAGAGACTCTGATTGTCTCCGCTTGATACTAATTGAGCCTATTGGATTTGGGTGTGTGATCTGAGTGGGTCGACGTGCCCTATACGCACTACCACCACGCGGGATAATGGTTATGGGGCCCTCTGCGATGTACGTTTCGCCGAAAGCTTATCAGACGTCACGATTCACCGTGCGGGCTGATCGTCGGGATTGGGCTGGATACTTCACTGGCGAGTTCAGTGTCGCGCCTGCACCCCGGCCAGCCACGCAACGCGCAGGGTGCCCAGGGCGATGGCCCGAGACCCCTGGGTGCATAGGTTAGTCCGGCGTGCTGACCTCTCTGCTGAGCCTAGGTAGAGTGCTGCTTCGTGTTGATCTTCCGAGGACGGGCATTACCCATCAAGTATGTCCGGCCAGAGTTGATCGAGCGTGTTGGGTAACAGTAGTGCACCCCTGCAGGGATGAATCTTCTATCGATAGCCGGTCCTACGGTAAAGGACGCTCAGTTTGTGTATCCTGATCTACTACTTAAACTGGATACTTGTTACTTAATTGAAGCTTCGGGATTACTTTCTCGCTGGGAGTCGAGGAAGGATCTTTGAGCTGTACTTCAACATGTTTGCTAAATAAAATGCTATTCTACTCTCTTCTACTGCTGCAAGATGATGGCTTTGAAAAGATGTTTGAAGATGCTAGTCTTCGATAGGACTAGGCCTTTCTCTCTATTCTGGCATTTCTGCAGCCCAGTCCACATATACAGCCTTTTCTCCATTGATAATGTTGCATATGTAGTATAGATCCTTGCTTGCTGAGTACTTCGGATGAGTACTCACGGTTGCTTTATTTTCTCTTTTCCCCCATATACCCCACCTTGATGATACACCAGACGATGGAGTCCAGGAGCCAGACGCCACCACCGGAGCCTACTACCAGGCGGGTCCAGAGGGCACGTACTACTGGATCGAGCCAGCGGACCAGGAGTAGGATCGGAGGCTCCCAGGCAGGAGGCCAACGCCTTTCGATCTAGTGTCGCTGTTTGTGCTAGCCTTCTTAAGGCAGAACTTGTCTAACTATGTCTGTACCCAGATATTATTTGTATGACTGACTCATGTATTCGGATCTTCGGATCCCTGGTCTGTAATATTGTGGACCTCCGTTTATTTGTGTTTAGAGTTGTGTTGTGATATCTTCCCGTGAGTCCCTGGGTTTGATCGTACACGTTTGCGTGTATGATTAGTGTACGATTGAACCGGGGGCGTCACAAGTTGGTATCAGAGCCGACTGCCTGTAGGAAGCCCCCTTCCAATTCCTTGGCCGAAGTTGAGTCTAGAAACCGAAAAACTAATTTACTAACTTGGCTGTGTGGCTTACGGGCCCACATCGCCAACTGGGTGGTATTAGGATCTTTTATTCCTCGTCTATACTCTGGGACTCTAATCTCTCTTCTATTCGGGTTAAATAAATTTTACTAACGCCGACACTTAGGATCTCGTAAATCCCGTCTACCCGGAGAGCTGGATATCTGTGCGATTTCCCTGTCATTGATCTGATTAGTCTGATAATCATTTTCCTTTCCATTGTTTTGTTTAACCTTTCTCTCCGAGTTGTGTTAAACTTCTCATTGTCATTTGACAAATCTGAATTTCCTCTGTTTCAGATGGACCGTTTGTTTCCACCGCGTCCTACGATACAGCTTGTGCTTCGCACTTGGGCTCGTGATGCCCCTGGTTTTCCAGCTGTCCTGATCGCTCTCATGACCAGACTTGGCTACCGCTGGTACCCTGAGTACATGGTTTACGAGGATTACCGCGAGTTTAATCAGGAGCAGTACCATGCTGATGTTCGTATCTATGATCGGCAGAATGACTCAGACACCGAGTTACACCTTTTTCACGGATTAGGCGTGACGATTGAGATGGCAGTACATGATGCCGCCTACTCTGCTGTCGCACGTCTTCGAGGACAGTTCAGTGATATCTTGGATGACTCTGAGTTCCGATACATTCCGTATGCCCCTGCTGGAGATGCTACCGGATACTACACAGCCATCTGTGCCCCGAACGAGCCTCGCCGATATGACCACCGCGTTCTGATTCAGTGCACTCAGGCTCTGGATCGCACTGTTCGGGCTCTTGCCGTCGAGTTGGTTGCCACTCGAGCACGTCTCTACGATGCTATGACGCAGTTGATGCCCGCTGTTCGTGCAGGGATACATCCGGAGCACATCCTTTACCCGCGCAGGACTCAGATGTATGCTGGTATTGACTGGCCTGCTGTTGGAGGTCACACACCTGCACGTGGACCTCTTCTTACAGTTCGAGACCGGGTTCTGCATCAGAGTGCACATGGAGCACAGGATCCTTCCGCGATGAATATTCGTCGTCCGCACTCGCAGTTACCCCGTTACAGTGGTTTTCTCCGACGTTGATGTAGCCTTTGCTATGTCTCGTTGTGTACTTCCTTACCGCGTGCCTGCGCGCCGCCTAGTATGTCTAGCTTTTAATTTGCGCTGTTATGCTGTCCGCATGTACCCGACTTTGTGTATGGATCTGTATGTCTTAATCGACTACTGTTATGTATCTATTACACTGCTTAAGGTATTGTCGTGTTACATCATACTTGTCGCTAAACACTCGCAATTACTTTTACTAAACTACCCCCTATTGATACATAGCAGGATGGTTAGACCAGGTGGTCGTGGTCGTGGTCGTGCCCCTGAACGTCCACCACCGCCAGACTATATGGCGGCTATGATGCAATAGTTCGAGCTTAACCGCCAGTTCATGGTTGGAATCATGGCTCAGTTTCCGCATCAGAACAACCAGAACCAGAACCCAGCTTCAGTAACTTTGACAGAGTTTACGCGACTCAACCCAACGCAGTTTCGCAACTCTGACAAGCCCCTGGATGCCGATGACTGGCTCCGCGACAGCACTCACGAGATGGAGTCTGCTAATGTCGCCCCCGCCAACTTTGTCACCTTCGCGGCCTTTTTCTTAAAGGGCCCCGCTGCTCAATGGTGGGACACACACAAGCGTACTCTGCCTGTTGGAACAGTCATCACCTGGTATGAGTTCCAGGCTACTTTCCGTACACGTTACATCCCTCAAGCAATTATGGAACGCATGAAGACCCAGTTCCGTAACCTCACCCAGGGCAATAAAACCGTCGAAGCTTATCAGCGGGAATTTCTTGATCTCTCCCGCTATGCTGAAGAAGACATCGCCACAGATGCTCGCAGACAGGAGAAGTTCCGTAATGGACTACACCCTGACCTCAAGCTTGCACTAGCTGCTCAAGACATCAATGACTTCTCAACTCTAGTGAACAAGGCTATTCTCGTTGAGACCGCTCAGATGGAACACAAGGACTCGCAGAAGCGCTATCGTGATGCTGGCTCATCTTCGGGCTCAGCACCGAAGCGTAGAGTTTGGATTCCCAACAATGCGTTCCGTCCCAATACCTCTGCGCCAAAGAACAATGCTGCACCACGTCTGCCTCCTCCACCACCGAGGCCGTCAAAGGCTCAAGCTATTCAGAACAATGCCCCTCTTCGTCCTGAAGATGGTTTGTGTTTCAAGTGCCGCAAACCAGGCCACCAGGCTAAAGACTGCCGCCAGACTCAGAATCAGTTAGATTTTCCTCGTGCTGGCCGTGGATATGGCCGTGGCAACAATCAGAACCGCAACTATAATACTGGGTCTGCTTCACGTGGTCGTGGTCAAGCTTACAACATTGACATTGAAGAAGTCCAGGATCAACCTGCTACTGTGATGGGTACCCTTCTTGTTAACTCAGTACCTGCTTCTGTATTATTTGATTCAGGAGCATCGCATTCATTCATGTCTGAAGCATTTGCATTATCTCATGACATTGCATTCGAAAAGATGAACCTGCCAATAGTTGTCCGAACCCCTGGAGGCCAATGTCAAACCACTATGGTGGCACATAATGTCCCTGTTGAAATTGAGGAATTTGAATTCCTAGCTTCCCCTATTATCCTGAAGTCTTCCACCATAGACCTCATACTCGGAATGGATTGGTTGAAAGCTCACATTGCTTCGATCAATTGTGCCACTAAAATTATCCAACTTCTTCACCCCTCCGATGAGATAGTGAACTACACTGCCCGAATTACTCGAGACGCTGAAGCTGAGGTATATGTTATGAATGCTTTGAACGCCTCACCTCTGGAAGGGATCGAGAACGTACCTGTCGTTCGAGATTTTCCAGACGTCTTTCCAGAAGAACTTCCAGGAATACCCCCGGCTAGAGCTGTCGAGTTTGTCATTGACTTGAAGCCTGGCACCGTTCCTATTGCCAGGCGACCTTATAAGATGCCTCCGCATCACCTTCTTGAGCTTAAGGAAGAAATCGACAAGTCACTTAAGAGTGGTTTCATCCGCCCCAGTTCCTCTGCTTGGGGAGCACCTTCACTCTTCGTTAAGAAGAAGGATGGAACTAACCGATTGGTTCAGGATTACCGGCCCATTAAGCAAGCCACAATCCAGAATAAATACCCACTGCCCCGTATCAATGATCTTTATGATCAACTCGCTGGATCGTCGGTGTTCTCTAAACTCGACTTGAGGTTGGGTTATCACCAGATCCGTGTCCGTGAAGAGGACATTCCAAAGACTGCATTCGTCACTCGTTATGGCTCCTATGAATACACCGTCATGTCCTTTGGCCTAACGAATGCCCCAGCTACGTTCTCCCGTCTGATGAATTATATATTCATGGATTACCTCGACAAATTCGTCGTGGTATATCTAGATGATATTCTGGTCTATTCTAAGAATAAAGAGGAACATGCTGAACATCTCTGCCTTGTTCTAGAAAGGCTCCGAGAACACCAGTTGTATGCCAAGTATTCCAAATGCGAATTTTGGCTTCCTGAAGTAACTTACCTTGGACATGTGATTTCCAAGGGTGGGATTGCTGTTAACCCCGAACGAGTTCAGGCTATTCTTGACTGGACTCCCCCAAAGAATGTTAAGCAAGTCAGAAGTTTTCTCGGACTCGCTAGTTATTGCCGTCGATTCGTTGAGAACTTTTCCAAGATTGCAAAACCATTGACATATCTGCTTCACAAAGGTGTTAAATTTGAGTGGACAGAAAAATGTCAAGAAAGCTTCCAGACACTAAAAGATAAATTGACATCTGCCCCAGTACTAGCACCCCCGGATTCCCAAAATGATTTCGTGATATACTGTGATGCATCTCGTCAAGGATTAGGCTGTGTCCTAATGCAAGAGCGCAAAGTGATTGCTTATGCCTCCCGACAATTGCGTCCTCATGAAGAAAATTATCCCGTGCATGATCTTGAACTTTCTGCGGTTATCTATGCCTTGAAGCTATGGCGACATTACCTTCTCGGTAACCGTTGCGAGATATACACGGATCACCAAAGCTTGAAGTATTTATATACTCAACCAGATCTGAACCTTCGTCAACAAAGATGGCTCGAAACAATTGCCGATTATGATATGAATATCTCATACACCCCCGGCAAGGCTAATGTAATGGCCGATGCCTTGAGTCGCAAGTCCTATAGCAACAATCTTATGGTTCAAGAAACACAACCTCTTCTCCATGAAGAGCTTTGCAAATTGAACCTCCATATTGTTCCACAGGGTTATCTCAATACCCTGGTTGTCGAACCAGATTTGGAACACGGCATTAAGGTTATGCAAAGGTATGACACTGAAGTTGAAAAGATCAAGCGATACCTCGAGAAAGGAAAGCCATCGGAATTCCTTCTTGATGCAGATGGGATCCTATTTTTCCAACACCGTCTCTTCGTACCCAAGTTCAAGAATGAGAGGGAAAACGTTATGAAGGAAGCTCATGACACTCCCTTGTCCATTCACCCTGGTAGCACAAAGATGTACCGTGACATTTGTCAAAGATTCTGGTGGCCTAATATGAAGCGAGACATTGCTCGTTATGTTTCTGAGTGTGACGTTTGCCACCGCGTTAAGGCTCAACATCAAAGGCCCGCAGGAACTCTGCAACCCCTGGAAATTCCTGAATGGAAATGGGACAAGGTCCAAATGGATTTCATTACTGGTTTTCCCAAATCCCAGAAGGGTAATGATGCTATATTTGTTGTCATTGACCGATTCTCTAAGGTTGCCCACTTTCTGCCTGTTAAGGAGACAATCACTGCTAGCCAGTTAGCAGACTTGTATGTTTCCCGAATTGTGTCACTCCACGGTGTTCCGTTGGAGATCAGTTCTGATCGTGGCAGCCTCTTCACCTCCAGATTCTGGAATAGTTTCCAAGAAGCTATGGGAACACATCTGTCGTTCAGTACCGCTTTTCACCCTCAGTCACAGGGTCAAGTTGAACGAGTGAATCAAGTGCTCGAAGATATGCTTCGAGCTTGCGTCATCTCCTTCGGTAAGAAATGGGAGGAATCTCTCCCGTATGCCGAATTCTCTTACAACAATAGCTATCAAGCTAGTCTGAAGATGGCACCGTTTGAAGTTCTATACGGTCGTAAGTGTCGAACCCCTCTGAATTGGTCAGAAACTGGGGAACGCTCACTCGTCGGACCGGACATTATTCGGCAAGCTGAAGAACAAGTCCGTATTGTTCGTGAACATTTGAAGTCTGCTCAGTCTCGTCAGAAGAGCAACTATGACCGTAAGCACCAGGAAATAGTCTATCAACCTGGCGAGCAAGCTTACCTCCGCGTCACTCCGTTGAAAGGCACTCATCGGTTCGGAATCAAAGGCAAGTTAGCCCCACGCTACATTGGCCCGTTCCGTATTCTTGCCCGTCGAGGAGAAGTGGCATATCAATTGGAATTGCCGCCAAATCTTTCTCAAGTACATGACGTCTTTCATGTATCCCAACTCCGCCGCTGCTTCAAGGATCCTATTCGAGCTGTGGATCATGAAGTGCTTGAATTACGGGAAGATCTGTCTTATCCAGAACATCCCATCCGTATTCTTGATCAAGCTGAGCGTCGAACACGTCAAAAGTCAATCAAGTTCCTCAAGGTTCAGTGGTCAAATCATTCTGAAGATGAAGCCACTTGGGAACGCGAGGATCGTCTTCGCGAAGAATACCCCTCTTTCTTTCAGTCTTCCTCTTAATTCTCGGGACGAGAATTCTTAATAGATGAGGAGAGTTGTAACACCCCCGGTGATTAGCAACAGTAATCACTTTTGATAATGACATGTTAGCATGATCGACAGTGCATAATCATCATTAGCATCATATTGCATTTCAACTCCTAAGTCAAATTCAAATTTAAATGAAAGTGGAATATAAAAGTTGTCCAACATAGGAGCTAAAATGTCAGATAAATAACAAATATTCCAGAGGCTATTCTAAAATTGAAACCAACATCATTGGAATTGGATAAGTGACTCGAACAACCTCAAACAGTGGATAAAGATAATATTTAGTAACCATTTATTAAATCTGAAATAAATATGGAATTATGTTTTGCCCACTCCAGCCGCCGCTGCCGCTCGTCCTCTCGCCTCTGCCTCCGCTCGCCGCGGCCACCCGCACGCGCGCGCGCCCCCACACCTCGCCCGCGCGCTCGTCCGCATCGCGCGCCGTGGCCCCGCGCTCACCACCGACCCGTCCAGCCGCGCCTCGCCGGCGCCCGTGGCCAGCGCCCGGGCGCACCCTGGACGCGCCCGCTCGGGCTGCGCCCACGCCCGCCCCGTGTGGCCGTATGGGCCACTGCCCGGTGGGCCCTGCCCCCCCTGTGCCGCTGACAGATGGGGCCCACCCCCCTAAAAACGATTTAAAAGAAATAGAAAATAAAAATAGAAATAAATAAAATGATTAATTAAATAATTAATTAGTTAATTAATTAGTTAATTAATCCTGATTAGGTTAATCTAATTAACTAATTAGTGTTAATTAATCAGTAATTAAATTAATTAAACCTAATTAACCTAACAGCCTATGACAGGTGGGACCCACCCTGTCAGGTGGCTGCTGACGTCAGCATGATGTCATGCTGACGTCATCAATCACTGTTTCGGATAATGTTGAATTAAATAATTAATTAAATTTCAGAAATTAATAAAACTTTAGAAAATCATATTAAATAAACCGTAACTCCGATGAAAATATTTTATACATGAAACTTGCTCAGAACGACGATACGAACCCGGATACGCCCTCTGTATTCCCGTCAGATACCCGCAACTATAAGAACGTTGAACAATTAGACCGATTTCGATAAATGAATAGTGTCCAACCCTAATTAAATAAATCCGAATAAATTCCTAAATTAACTAAATCATTTAGTTAGGCAGTAGAACACCCCGGCATATCATTTAGGCATGTCATACATATTGTTTGCATTATTGCCGTGAATTTATTGTTTCTCTCCCCCTCCTTCTCTCTCGATAGACGCCGAGACCGACGTCGCTGCTGTCGAGTACGACTACGCTACTGACGAGCAGCCCGTTGACGACCTCCCTCTCTTGCCAGAGCAACCAGGCAAGCCCCCCCCCCTTGAGCATTCCAGATATCGCCCATTCTATTCCCCTGCTTGCATTAGATTTCGCTACTGTTAATGTATGCTCCTATTCTGATGCATAGCCTGCTGTTGTAACCTGTTCATTGCTATCTTACCTGCCTATGATAAACTGTTTAGTATAGGTTGGTATGACCCATCTGTGACCCCACCACCTTACTTTGTCACCCCTGCTTGTTCATCAACGACTCGATCAACGTGATCGTCGATCAGAGACAGACGCCTCACTTCACACCCCCCTTAGTTGTACGACTCTGCGTAGTAACTATCGAGTGCCGAGGGTGATACCTCGTAACGCACTCCTGATGAATACTCTGCAGCATAGCTGTACGATCGTGGTCATCGAGGGTGATTCCTCCTTCTCCATGTCCGATACGACTCTGTCGTGCAACCCCTCAGTGTGAACCTCGAGGGTGATACCTCTTACGTTCACCCTGATGACTATGACCACACGGTTACTTGACCTTTTTCACAGGCGGGTCCACCCTGGTGGGTACCCGCTGGGGATCTATGATTTCGGGTGTGCCGGAAGGGCACTCGAGTGTGACATTGTGGCGGAGCATCAGAGACTCTGATTGTCTCCGCTTGATACTAATTGAGCCTATTGGATTTGGGTGTGTGATCTGAGTGGGTCGACGTGCCCTATACGCACTGCCACCACGCGGGATAATGGTTATGGGGCCCTCTGCGATGTACGTTTCGCCGAAAGCTTATCAGACGTCACGATTCACCGTGCGGGCTGATCGTCGGGATTGGGCTGGATACTTCACTGGCGAGTTCAGTGTCGCGCCTGCACCCCGGCCTGCCACGCAACGCGCAGGGTGCCCAGGGCGATGGCCCGAGACCCCTGGGTGCATAGGTTAGTCCGGCGTGCTGACCTCTCTGCTGAGCCTAGGTAGAGCGCTGCTTCGTGTTGATCTTCCGAGGACGGGCATTACCCAGCAAGTATGTCCGGCCAGAGTTGATCGAGCGTGTTGGGTAACAGTAGTGCACCCCTGCAGGGATGAATCTTCTATCGATAGCCGGTCCTACGGTAAAGGACGCTCAGTTTGTGTATCCCGATCTACTACTTAAACTGGATACTTGTTACTTAATTGAAGCTTCGGGATTACTTTCTCGCTGGGAGTCGAGGAAGGATCTTTGAGCTGTACTTCAACATGTTTGCTAAATAAAATGCTATTCTACTCTCTTCTACTGCTGCAAGATGATGGCTTTGAGAAGATGTTTGAAGATGCTAGTCTTCGATAGGACTAGGCCTTCTCTCTGTTCTGGCATTTCTGCAGCCCAGTCCACATATACAGCCTTTTCTCCATTGATAATGTTGCATATGTAGTATAGATCCTTGCTTGCTGAGTACTTCGGATGAGTACTCACGGTTGCTTTATTTTCTCTTTTCCCCCATATACCCCACCTTGATGATACACCAGACGATGGAGTCCAGGAGCCAGACGCCACCACCGGAGCCTACTACCAGGCGGGTCCAGAGGGCACGTACTACTGGATCGAGCCAGCTGACCAGGAGTAGGATCGGAGGCTCCCAGGCAGGAGGCCAACGCCTTTCGATCTAGTGTCGCTGTTTGTGCTAGCCTTCTTAAGGCAAAACTTGTCTAACTATGTCTGTACCCAGATATTATTTGTATGACTGACTTATGTATTCGGATCTTCGGATCCCTGGTCTGTAATATTGTGGACCTCCGTTTATTTGTGTTTAGAGTTGTGTTGTGATATCTTCCCGTGAGTCCCTGGTCTTGATCGTACACGTTTGCGTGTATGATTAGTGTACGATTGAACCGGGGGCGTCACAGTCATTTAGCTGAAAAAAATCAGTAAATGCATGAAAAATACCAAACGTATTCAGAAAGGGTTGAAAATTGATGATGTGGCTTTGAATGGTGCAGTTTGAACACACAAAAAGTCTAGAGTTCAAATAAGTTCAAATAAATGAAATCCCTTTGTAACAGATGAGTTTTCGTCTGAAACCCTGATACTTCGAAAGAGATTGTTCATTTTGTACACGAAGTGCATCCAGTTTTTTCCTTAACCCTCTCAACTTTTTAGAACATGCTATGTGGGTGAAATGATGATACCATGCAAACTTTCAACATTTTAAAAGTTCATTTGAAGTGCTTTTCAATTTCAGGGTCATTTAACTCAAACAAATAAGTAAATGCATGAAAAATACCAAATGTAGTCAGAAAGGGTTGAAAATTGACGATGTGGCTTTCAATGGTGCATTTTGAACACACAAAAAGTCTGTAGTTCAAATAAGTTCAAATAAATGAAATCCCTTTGTCACAGATGAGTTTTCGTTCGAAACCCTGATACCTCGAAAGAGATTGTCCATTTTGTACACGAAGTGCATCCAGTTTTTGCCGTAACCCTCTCAACTTTTTAGAACATGCTATGTCGGTGAAATGATGATACCATGCCAACTTTCAACCTTTTCAGAGTTCATTTTAAGTACATTTCAATTTCAGGGTCATTCAGCTAAAAAAAAATCAGTATATGCATGAAAAATACCAAATGAAGTCAGAAAGGGTTGAAAATTGATGATGTGGCTTTGAATAGTGAATTTTGAACACACAAAAAGTCTGGAGTTCAAATAAGTTCAAATAGATGAAATCCCTTTGTAACAGATGAGTTTTCGTCCGAAACCCTGATACTTCGAAAGAGATTGTTCATTTTGTACACGAAGCACATTCAATTTTTGCCTTAACCCTCTCAACTTTTTAGAACATGCTATGTGGGTGAAATGATGATACCATGCCAACTTTCAACATTTTCAGAGTTCGTTTGAAGTACTTTTCAATTTCAGGGTCATTTAGTTCAAAAAAATCAGTAAATGCATGAAAAATACCAAATTTAGTCAGAAAGGGTTGAAAATTGATGATATCGCTTTGAATGGTGCATTTTGAACACCAAAAAAGTCTGGAGTTCAAATAAATGAAATCCCTTTGTAACAGATGAGTTTTCATCCGAAACCCTGATGCTTCGAAAGAGATTGTTCATTTTGTACACGAAGCGCATCCAGTTTTTGCCTTAACCCTCTCTACTTTCTAGAACATGCTATGTGGTTGAAATGATGATACCATGCCAACTTTCAACATTTTAAGATTTCTTTTGAAGTGCTTTTCAATTTCAGGGTCATTTAACTCAAAAAAATAAGTAAATGCAAGATAAATACCAAATGTAGTCAGAAAGGGTTGAAAATTGATGATGTGGCTTTGAATGGTGCATTTTGAACACACAAAAAGTCTAGAGTTCAAATAAGTTCAAATAAATGAAATCCCTTTGTAACAAATGAGTTTTCGCCCGAAACCCTGATACTTCGAAAGAGATTGTCCATTTTGTACACGAAGTGCATCCAGTTTTTGCCGTAACCCTCTCATCTTTTTAGAACATGCTATGTCGGTGAAATGATGATACCATGCCAACTTTCAACCTTTTAAGAGTTCATTTTAAGTACATTTCAATTTTAGGGTCATTTAGCTCAAAAAACTCAGTAAATGCATGAAAAATACCAAATGAAGTCAGAAAGGGTTGAAAATTGATGATGTGGCTTTGAATAGTGAATTTTGAAAGTGCAAAAAGCCTGGAGTTCAAATAAGTTCAAATAAATGAAATCCCTTTGTAAAAGATGAGTTTTCGTCGGAAACCCTGATACTTCGAAAGAGATTGTCCAGTTTTTGCCTTAACCCTCTCAAATTTTTAAAACATGCTATGTGGGTGAAATTATGATACCATGCCAACTTTCAACATTTTCAGAGTTCGTTTGAAGTACTTTTCAATTTCAGGGTCATTTAGTTCAAAAAATTCAGTAAATGCATGAAAAATACCAAATTTAGTCAGAAAGGGTTGAAAATTGATGATGTGGCTTTGAATGGTGCATTTTGAACACCAAGAAAGTCTGGAGTCCAAATAAGTTCAAATAAATGAAATCCCTTTGTAACAGATGAGTTTTCGTCCGAAACCCTGATACATCGAAAGAGATTGTCCATTTTGTACACGAAGTGCATCCAGTTTTTGCCGTAACCCTCTCAACTTATTAGAACTTGCTATGTCGGTGAAATGATGATACCATGCCAACTTTCAACCTTTTCAGAGTTCATTTGAAGTGCTTTTCAATTTCTGGGTCATTTAGCTCAAAAAAAATCAGTAAATGCATGAAAAATACCAAATGTAGTCAGAAAGGGTTGAAAATTGATGATGTGGCTTTGAATGGTGCATTTTTGAACACACAAAAGTCTAGAGTTCAAATAAGTTCAAATAAAATGAAATCCCTTTGTAACAGATGAGTTTTCGTCCGAAACCCTGATACTTCGAAAGAATGTCCATTTTGTACACGAAGTGCATCCAGTTTTGCCGTAACCCTCTCAACTTTTTAGAACATGCTATGTGGGTGAAATGATGATACTCATGCCAACTTTCAACATTTTCAGAGTTCATTTGAAGTGCTTTTCAATTTCAGGGTCATTTAACTCAAACAAATAAGTAAATGCATGAAAAATACCAAATGTAGTCAGAAAGGGTTGAAAATTGACGATGTGGCTTTCAATGGTGCATTTTGAACACACAAAAAGTCTGGAGTTCAAATAAGTTCAAATAGATGAAATCCCTTTGTAACAGATGAGTTTTCGTCCGAAACCCTGATACTTTGAAAGAGATTGTTCATTTTGTACACGAAGCATATTCAATTTTTGCCATAACCTTCTCAACTTTTTAGAACATGCTATGTGGGTGAAATGATGATACCATGCCAACTTTCAAAATTTTCAGAGTCATTTGAAGTACTTTTCAATTTCAGGGTCATTTAGTTCAAAAAAATCAGTAAATGCAAGAAAAATACCACATTTAGTCAGAAAGGGTTGAAAATTGATGATATGGCTTTGAATGGTGCATTTTGAACACCAAAAAAATCTGGAGTTCAAATAAGTTCAAATAAATGAAATCCCTTTGTAACAGATGAGTTTTCGTCCGAAACCCTGATACTTCGAAAGAGATTGTCCATTTTGTACATGAAGTGCATCCAGTTTTTGCCTTAACCATGTCAACTTTTTAGAACATGCTATATGGGTGAAATGATGATACCATGCCAACTTTCAACATTTTCAGAGTTCATTTGAAGTGCTTTTTAATTTCAGGGTCATTTAGCCTAAAAAAATAAGTAAATGAATGAAAAATACCAAATGTAGTCAGAAAGGGTTGAAAATTGCTGATGTGGCTTTCAATGGTGCATTTTGAACACACAAAAAGTCTGGAGTTCAAATAAGTTCAAATAAATGAAATCCCTTTGTAACAGATGAGTTTTCGTCCGAAACCCTAATACTTCGAAAGAGATTGTCCATTTTGTACACTAAGTGCATCCAGTTTTTGCCGTAACCCTCTCAAGTTTGTAGAACATGCTATGTGGGTGAAATGATGATACCATGCCAACTTTCAACCTTTTCAAAGTTCATTTTAAGTACATTTCAATTTCAATGTCATTTAGTTCAAAAAAAATCAGTAAATGCATGAAAAATACCAAATGAAGTCAGAAAGGGTTGAAAATTGATGATGTGGCTTTGAATAGTGCATTTTGAACACACAAAAAGTCTGGAGTTCATATAAGTTCAAATAAATGAAATCTCTTTGTAACAGATGAGTTTTCGTTCGAAACCCTGATACTTCGAAAGAGATTGTTCATTTTGTACACGAAGCGCATCCAGTTTTTGGCTTAACCCTCTCAACTTTTTAGAACATGCTTTGTGGGTGAAATGATGATACCATGCCAACTTTCAACATTTTCAGAGTTCGTTTGAAGTACTTTTCAATTTCAGGGTCATTTAGCTCAACAAAATCAGTAAATGCATGAAAAATACAAAATTTAGTCAGAAAGGGTTGAAAATTGATCATATGTCTTTGAATGGTGCATTTTGAACACGAAAAAAGTCTGGAGTTCTAATAAGTTCAAATAAATGAAATCCCTTTGTAACAGATGAGTTTTCGTCCGAAACCCTGATACATCGAAAGAGATTGTCCATTTTGTACATGAAGTGCATCCAGTTTTTGCCGTAACCCTCTCAAATTATTAGAACATGCTATGTGGGTGAAATGATGATACCATGCCAACTTTCAACCTTTTCAGAGTTCATTTGAAGTGCTTTTCAATTTCAGGGTCATTTAGCTAAAAAAAATCAGTAAATGCATGAAAAATACCAAATGTAGTCAGAAAGGGTTGAAATTGATAATGTGGCTTTGAATGGTGCATCTTGGACACACAAAAAGTGTAGAGTTCAAATAAGTTCAAATAAATGAAATCCCTTTGTAACAGATGAGTTTTCGTCCGAAATCCAGATACTTCGAAAGAGATTGTCCATTTTGTACACGAAGTGCATCTAGTTTTTGCCTTAACCCTCTCAACTTTTTAGAACATGCTATGTGTGTGAAATGTTGATACCATGCCAACTTTCAACATTTTCAGAGTTCATTTGAAGTGCTTTTCAATTTCAGGGTCATTTAACTCAAACAAATAAGTAAATGCATGAAAAATACCAAATGTAGTCAGAAAGGGTTGAAATTGATAATGTGGCTTTGAATGGTGCATCTTGGACACACAAAAAAAATCAGTAAATGCATGAAAAATACCAAATTTAGTCAGAAAGGGTTGAAAATTGATGATATGGCTTTGAATGGTGCATTTTGAACACCAAAAAAGTCTGGAGTTCAAATAAATGAAATCCCTTTGTAACAGATAAGTTTTCGTCCGAAACCCTGATACTTCGAAAGAGATTGTCCATTTTGTACACGAAGTGCATCCAGTTTTTGCCTTAACCCTCTCAACTTTTTAGAACATGCTATGTGGGTGAAATGATGATACCATGCCAACTTTCAACATTTTCAGAGTTCATTTGAAGTGCTTTTCAATTTCAGGGTCATTTAACTCAAAAAAAATAAGTAAATGCATGAAAAATACCAAATGTAGTCACAAAGGGTTGAAAATTGACGATGTGGCTTTCAATGGTGCATTTTGAACACACAAAAATTCTGGAGTTTAAATAAATGAAATCCCTTTGTAACAGATGATTTTTTGTCCGAAACCCTCATACTTCGAAAGAGATTGTCCATTTTGTACATGAAGTGCATCCAGTTTTTGCCGTAACCCTCTCAACTTTTTAGAACATGCTATGTCGGTGAAATGATGATACCATGCCAAATTTCAACCTTTTAAGAGTTCATTTTAAGTACATTTCAATTTCAGGGTCATTTAGCTCAAAAAAATCAGTAAATGCATGAAAAATACCAAATGAAGTCAGAAAGGGTTGTAAATTGATGATGTGGCTTTGAATAGTGAATTTTGAATGTACAAAAAGCCTGGAGTTCAAATAAGTTCAAATAAATGAAATCCCTTTGTAAAAGATGAGTTTTTGTCCGAAACCCTGATACTTCTAAAGAGATTGTCCGGTTTTTGCCTTAACCCTCTCAACTTCTTAAAACATGCTATGTGGGTGACATGATGATACCATGCCAACTTTCAACATTTTCAGAGTTCGTTTGAAGTACTTTTCAATTTCAGGGTCATTTAGTTAAAAAAAATCAGTAAATGCATGAAAAATACCAAATTTAATCAGAAAGGGTTGAAAATTGATGATGTGGCTTTGAATGGTGCATTTTGAACACCAAGATAGTCTGGAGTTCAAATATATGAAATCCCTTTGTAACAGATGAGTTTTCGTCTGAAACCCTGATACATCGAAAGAGATTGTCCATTTTGTACATGAAGTGCATCCAGTTTTTGCCGTAACCCTCTCAAATTATTAGAACATGCTATGTGGGTGAAATGATGATACCATGCCAACTTTCAACCTTTTCAGAGTTCATTTGAAGTGCTTTTCAATTTCAGGGTCATTTAGCTCAAAAAAATCAGTAAATGCATGAAAAATACCAAATGTAGTCAGAAAGGGTTGAAATTGATAATGAGGCTTTGAATGGTGCATCTTGGACACACAAAAAGTGTAGAGTTCAAATAAATGAAAGCCCTTTGTAACAGATGAGTTTTCGTCCGAAATCCAGATACTTCGAAAGAGATTGTCCATTTTGTACACGAAGTGCATCCAGTTTTTGCCTTAACCCTCTCAACTTTTTAGAACATGCTATGTGTGTGAAATGTTGATACCATGCCAACTTTCAACATTTTCAGAGTTCATTTGAAGTGCTTTTCAATTTCAGGGTCATTTAACTCAAACAAATAAGTAAATGCATGAAAAATACCAAATGTAGTCAGAAAGGGTTGAAAATTGATGATGTGGCTTTCAATGGTGCATTTTGAACACACAAAAAGTCTGGAGTTCAAATAATTAAAATCCCTTTGTAACAGATGAGTTTTCGTCTGAAACCCTGATACTTCGAAAGAGATTGTCCATTTTGTACACGAAGTGCATCCAGTTTTTGCCGTAACCCTCTCAACTTTTTAGAACATGCTATGTCGGTGAAATGATGATACCATGCCAAGTTTCAACCTTTTAAGAGATCATTTTAAGTACATTTCAATTTCAGGGTCATTTAGCTCAAAAAAATCAGTAAATGCATAAAAATACCAAATGAAGTCAAAAAGGGTTGAAAATTGATGATGTGGCTTTGAATAGTGAATTTTGAATGTACAAAAAGCCTGAAGCGCATCTAGTTTTTGCCTTAACCATCTCAACTGTTTAGAACATGCTATGTGGGTGAAATGATGATACCATGCCAACTTTCAACATTTTCAGAGTTCGTTTGAAGTACTGTTCAATTTCAGGGTCAGTTAGCTAAACAAAATCAGTAAATGCATGAAAAATACCAAATTTAGTCAGAAAGGATTGAAAATTGATGATGTGTCGTTGAATGGTGCATTTTGAACACCAAAAAATTCTGGAGTTCAAATAAGTTCAAATAAATGAAATCCCTTTGCAACAGATGAGTTTTCGTCCGAAACCCTGATACATCAAAAGAGATTGTCCATTTTGTAAACGAAGTGCATCCAGTTTTTGCCGTAACCCTCTCAACTTATTAGAACATGCTATGTGGGTGAAATGATGATACCATGCCAACTTTCAACCTTTTCAGAGTTCATTGGAAGTGCTTTTCAATTTCAGGGTCATTTAGCTCAAAAAAATCAATAAATGCATGAAAAATGCCAAATGAAGTCAGAAAGGGTTGAAAATTGATGATGTGGCTTTGAATGGTTCATTTTGAACACACAAAGAATCTAGAGTTCAAATAAGTTAAAATAAATGAAATCCCTTTGTAACAGATGAGTTTTCGTCCGAAACCCTGATACTTCGAAAGATATTGTCCATTTTGTACACGAAGTGCATCCAGTTTTTGCTTTTTTTAAACCATATTCCAACTTGTTAGGAAAATTGTGCTATGTGGGTGAAATGGATGTATAATGA
>CM022297.1:538627131-538684308 GCA_011799875.1 Thinopyrum elongatum
AACACGGCATTAAGGTTATGCAAAGGTATGACACTGAAGTTGAAAAGATCAAGCGATACCTCGAGAAAGGAAAGCCGTCGGAATTCCATCTTGATGCAGATGGGATCCTATTTTTCCAACACCGTCTCTTCGTACCCAAGTTCAAGAATGAGAGGGAAAACGTTATGAAGGAAGCTCATGACACTCCCTTGTCCATTCACCCTGGTAGCACAAAGATGTACCGTGACATTTGTCAAAGATTCTGGTGGCCTAATATGAAGCGAGACATTGCTCGTTATGTTTCTGAGTGTGACGTTTGCCGCCGCGTTAAAGCTCAACATCAAAGGCCCGCAGGAACTCTGCAATCCCTGGAAATTCCTGAATGGAAATGGGACAAGGTCCAAATGGATTTCATTACTGGTTTTCCCAAATCCCAGAAGGGCCATGATGCTATTTTTGTTGTCATTGACCGATTCTCTAAGGTTGCCCACTTTCTGCCTGTTAAGGAGACAATCACTGCTAGCCAGTTAGCAGACTTGTATGTTTCCCGAATTGTGTCACTCCACGGTGTTCCGTTGGAGATCAGTTCTGATCGTGGCAGCCTCTTCACCTCCAGATTCTGGAATAGTTTCCAAGAAGCTATGGGAACTCATCTGACTTTTAGCACCGCTTTTCACCCTCAGTCACAGGGTCAAGTTGAACGAGTTAATCAAGTGCTCGAAGATATGCTTCGAGCTTGCGTCATCTCCTTCGGTAAGAAATGGGAGGAATCTCTCCCGTATGCCGAATTCTCTTACAACAATAGCTATCAAGCTAGTCTGAAGATGGCACCGTTTGAAGTTCTATACGGTCGTAAGTGTCGAACCCCTCTGAATTGGTCAGAAACTGGGGAACGCTCACTTGTCGGACCGGACATTATTCGGCAAGCTGAAGAACAAGTCCGTATTGTTCGTGAACATTTGAAATCTGCTCAGTCTCGTCAGAAGAGCAACTATGACCGAAAGCACCAGGAAATAGTCTATCAACCTGGCGAACAAGCTTACCTTCGTGTCACTCCATTGAAAGGCACTCATCGGTTCGGAATCAAAGGCAAGTTAGCTCCACGCTACATTGGCCCGTTCCGTATTCTTGCCCGTCGAGGAGAAGTGGCATATCAGTTGCAATTGCCGCCAAACCTTTCTCAAGTACATGACGTCTTTCATGTATCCCAACTCCGCCGCTGCTTCAAGGATCCTATTCGAGCTGTGGATCATGAAGTGCTTGAATTACGGGAAGATCTGTCATATCCAGAATATCCCATCCGTATTCTTGATCAAGCTGAGCGTCGAACACGTCAAAAGTCAATCAAGTTCCTCAAGGTTCAGTGGTCAAATCATTCTGAAGATGAAGCCACTTGGGAAAGTGAGGATCGTCTTCGCGAAGAATACCCCTCTTTCTTTCAGTCTTCCTCTTAATTCTCGGGACGAGAATTCTTAATAGATGAGGAGAGTTGTAACACCCCCGGTGATTAGCAACAGTAATCACTTTTGATAATGACATGTTAGCATGATCAACAGTGCATAATCATCATTAGCATCATATTGCATTTCAACTCCTAAGTCAAATTCAAATTTAAATGAAAGTGGAATATAAAAGTTGTCCAACATAGGAGCTAAAATGTCAGATATATAGCAAATATTCCAGAGGCTATTCTAAAATTGAAACCAACATCATTGGAATTGGATAAGTGACTCGAACAACCTCAAACAGTGGATAAAGATAATATTTAATAGCCATTTATTGAATCTGAAATAAATATGGAATTATGTGTTGTCCAAACTAATTTTAGGTGTTAGGGAATAATGCACTATTATTTTATGAACTAGGTCCTCATTGTTTTCACAAAAACCATTTGAGGCCTGACATTTACTAAAACTGAGAAAGGAGAATAAAGAAAATAAAGATAAACGAAAAATGAAACAGAAAAAAAAAGGCAACGCCCCCCCCCCCCCGGCCAACTGGCCGAAGCCCAGCCGGCCGCCCCAACCGGCCCCCTAGCCTATACCCCCAGGGACGCCCGAACCCGTAGCGTCACCCACCCACATTCCCCTCGCTGTCCTCTCCTCCCCCCCCCTCGCGTCTGGATCGGGATCTCCCGATCCCGTCCGCCCCCGTCGCCGACGCCGCCCAGTCGCCGCCTCCCCTCGTCAGCCCCCACCTTCACGATTCAGATCGGGATCGGGGATAGCATGGGGGGGAACGGCCCCGTCGCCGACGCCTCGCGCCGACGCCACCCCGACTCCCGCGCCGGTGGATAGCGCCCACGCCGCCGCCACCCGACGTCGCCGTCCTCTCCTCTTCCCCGACCAGCCGCCTGGCGCTCGGTCGCCCCCCTCCCTCGAAGGATCCGGGGATCGGGCAAATCCCCGATCCGTCGCCCGCGACGTACTCGCCGCCGCCCGTGAGCCCGCGCCTCCCCGCCAGGCCTGCATCACGTCGCAGAGTCCCCGTCGAACCCACCCAGACCTCCACGCGGCCCCGTTCCCTACGGCCGGTGAGCCTAAGGGCCTCTCCCACCCCCTCTCTCTCCCGCACATAGCCGCGGCGCACCGCGACACACCACCGTGCAGAAGATCACCTCGATGATGCGAAGGCTCAAGCGTCGAAGCAGCAACGGCTCGCGACCTCCAAAGAAAGAAGATGAGCGCTAGAAAAGATGCGAAAAATAAAGAAGAGATAATGCAGAGATAGTAATATAGAATATGAAGTGAGATCGCAGAGGACGAAAGAGGAGAGCGACGCGCCCAAACAATCGCCCGCACGCTCGCTGTGGCCACGCGCTCACCACGAACAGTCAGGTCCGCACGCGACGGACGCCCGTGGCCAGCGCCGGGCGCACCCTGGCCGCGGCCCGCTCGGGCTGCGAGCGTGACGCAGCGCCCGCACGCCTGTGGACCACCCCCCCCCCCCTGGGCCACTGACAGTGGGGCCCGAGCCCCCTGGCCGCGGACAAATGGCGGCCCACGGCCCGAACGATTTTAAGAAAAAAAAAATAGAAAATAAAATAAAATAATAATAAATAAATTAATTAGTTATTAATTAGTTAATAACTGATTAGGTTAATCTAATTAACTAGATATTAGTGTTAATTAATCAGTAATTAATTAATGAAAAACCTAATTAAACGAAACAGCTATGACAGGTGGACCCACCCTGTAGGTGGCTGGGCTGACGTCAGCATGAGGTCATGCTGAGTCATCAATCACTGTAGGATAATGTGAATTAAATAAATTAATTAAATTTCAGAAATAAGAAAAACGTGAGAAATCAATCTTGAAACCGTAACTCCGATGAAAATATGTATAACATGGAAAACGTGCCTCAGAAACGACGATACGAACCCGGATACCACCCTCCGGATTCCGTCAGACGCCCGCGAGCTATAAGAACATTGACTTCTTTAGACCGATTCAGTAAAGACTAGGGCCCCCAACTTAATTAAAGAAATCAAAATAAAGTCCTAAATTAAATAACTCGGTTAGTTAGGCAGTCTAGAACACCCCGGCATACATTTAGGCAGTCATACAATATTGTTGCATTATTGCCGTGCATTTAATTGGTTCTCTCCCCCTCCTTCTCTCTCGATAGACCCGAGAGACCGACGACGCGCACCACCAAGGTTAAGACTACTCTCACGACGAGCAGCCCGTTGACGACCTCCCTCTTTGCCAGAGCCAGCACAGGCAAGCCCCCCCCCTTGAGCATTCCAGATATCTCCCATTCTATTCTCCTGCGTGCATTATATTCGCTACTGTTAAGTATGCTCCTATTATGATGCATGAGCCGGTGTTGTAACCGTTCATGCTATCTTCACCTGCCCTTGATAAACTGTTTAGTATAGGTTGGGGTATGACCCATCTGTGACCCCCACCACCGTTACTTGTCGACCCTTGCTTGTTCATCAACGACTCGATTCAAAGTGATCGCGATCAGAGAACAGACGCCTCACTTCACACCCCCCCTTAGTTTACGACTCTGAGTAGTAACATCGAGTGCCGAGGGTGGATAACCGGAACGCAACTCCTGATGAATACTCTACAGCATAGCTGTACGGTCGTGGTCATCGAGGGTGGGATTCCCACTCTCCATGTCTGATACGACTATGTCGTGCAAACCCTCAGTGTGAACCTGAGGGTGATACCTCTTACGTTTACACTGATGATTATGACCCACAGGTTTACTTGACCTTTCTTCACAGCGGGTCCACCATGGTGGGTACCTCGCGGGGAGCTATGATTCGGGGATGTGCGTAAGGGCATCGCAGTGGACATTTGTGGCGGAGCATCAGAGACTCTGATTGTCTCCGCTTGATTACTAATTGAGCCTCATTGGATTTGGGAGTGTGTGGATCTGAGGGGTCGACGTCCCTATTACAATAAAAATTATGCACTGCCACACGCGGATAATGGTTATGGGGCCCGCTGCGGATTGTACGTTTCGCCGAAAGCTTATCAGCGTCACGATTCCGTGCGGGCTGATCGTCGGGAAATTGGGTGGATACTCATGGCGGAGTTCAGTGTCGCGCCTGCACCCCGGCCAAGCCAGCAACGTCGAGGGTGCCCAGGGCGATGGCCCGAGACCATGGCTGCAAGGTTAGTCCGGCGTGCTGACCTCTCTGCGAGCCTTAGGTAGAGCGCTGCTTCGTGTTGCTCTTCCGAGGACGGGGACATTAGCAAAGCAAGTATGTCCGGACCAGAGTTTATCGGGAGTTGTTGGGGAACAGTAGTGCACCCCTGCAGGGATGAAATCTTCTATCGATAGCGGTTCCTACGGTTAAAAAGGACGCTCAGTTTGTGGATCCCGATCTACTACTAAAATGGATACTTGTTACTTAATTGAAAGCTTCGGGATTACTTTCTCGCTGGGAGCGAGGAAGGATCTTGGAGGCTGTAATTCACAATGTTTGTTAAATAAAGCTATTCTACTCGCTTCTAATGATGCAAGTGATGGCTTTGAGAGATGTTTGAAGATGCTTAGTCTTCGTAGAGACTAGGGCCTCTTTTCTCCCTATTTGGCATTTCTGCAGCCCCAGTCCACATATTACAGCCTTTCTCCATTGATAGGTTGCATATGTAGTATAGATCCTTGCTTGACTGAGTACTTCGGATGAGTAATCACGGTCTTGGCTTTATTTCTCTTTTCCCCCATATACCCCACCTGATGAACACCAGACGATGGAGTCGGATGCCAGACGCCACCACCGGAGAGCCTACACCAGGCGGGTCCGAGGGGCACGTACTACTGGATCGAGCCATCTGACCAGGGAGGTAGGATCGGAGGCTCCAGGCAGGAGGCCAACGCCTTGCGATCTAGTGTCGCTGTTTGTGCTTGCGACCTGGTCTTAAGCAAACTTGTCTGACTATGTCTTACCAGATAGTATGTGTATGGAATGACTTGTATTCGGATCTTCGGATCCCTGGTCTGGAATATGTGGATCTCGTTTATTGGTTTTAGGTTGGTGTTTTGATAATCTCCCGTGGAGTCCCTGGGTTTTTGCTCGTACAAGTTTGCGTGATGATTAGGTACGATTGAACCGGGGGCGATTTTGAGAGGATGTCCCATTTGGTACACGAAGTGCATCCAGTTTTGCCGTAACCCTCCTCAAACTTTTAGCACATGCTATGAGGGGGAAATGATGATATCATGCCAATTTTCAACCTCTTCAGAGTTCATTTGAAGGGCTTTTCAAATTTCCAGGGTCATTTAGCTCAAAAAAAATCAGGAAATGATGAAAAATAACAGTGAAGTCAGAAAGGGTTGAAAATGATGATGTGGCTTTGAATGTTCATTTTGAAACACACAAAAAAGTATGGAGTTCAAATAACAGTTCAAAAATGAAAATCCCTTTGTAACATATGAAGTTTTCGTTCGCCAAAAACCATGAATACTTCGAAAGAGATTGTCATTTTGTACACGAAGTGCATTAGTTTTTGCCGTTAACCCTCTCAACTTTTAGCACAGCATGTGGGTGAAATGATGAATCATGCCAAATGTCAATCCTCAGGTTTATTTGAAGTGCTTTCAATTTCAGGGGTATTTAGCTCAAAAAATCAGTTTAACTGCATGAAAAGTAACAGATGAAGTCAGAAAACGGGTGAAAATGATGAGTGTTTGAATGGTCCTTTTAACACACCAAAAAGGTATGGAGTTTAAAATAAGTTCAAAAAATGAAATCCTTGTAACAGATGAGTTTTCGTCCGAAATCTGCTATTCGAAAGGATTGTCCATTGTCACGAGTGCATCCAGTTTTGCGTTACCTCTCACTTTTTAGCCCCATGCATGTGGTGAAATGTTGATTCTGCCAATTTTTAACCTCTTCGGAGTTCTTTGAAGTGGCTTTTCACCATTTCCATGGGTCATTTCACTCCACAACAAAAATCCAGTTAAATGACCCGCGGGAGAGCCGAAAAGAACTACTTGGAAAATCAAGGACGGTTGGAAGGAGATTATGGATGAAGTTTGTCTAGTGGAGCAGCGTTTGGTTACAATGAGTGTGAACAGAGTACAACCCACAAGCACCTTGGAGTTACAGATCATATGACTGTTCAGAGAACAAATTGGAGAAAACCTTGCACAGTCCAAGCAGCTTGATGTATACGGTATCAGTGGACCGATGAGGAGAAGACAGCAAATGATGAACCAATAGTGCGTGTGCGAGGAAAGAGAAAATGAGATTGTCCATTTTGTAACGAGAACGAAGTGGAAGTCCGCAAGTTTGTGCCGGTAACCCTCGTCAACTGTTAGCCAAGCTACGGCTAGTGGTGGGGAAAGTGGAAAATGATGAGGATCGTGTGCCAATTTGTATCAAGCCATCCTGTCAGAGGGTTCCAAAGTGCGTTGGAATAGGATCGTGTGTTTCGCAAAGTAGTCAACAGACAGGAGGGCGCATGTAGGCTACAGAACGAGGTGAAGAGATCGTAGTTGTTAAAGTGCGAGTGAAAGATAAGAAAAAGACGGAACGGAGAGACACGAGTGTGGAGATAGGTGATGATGTGGGGCTTGAAGGTCATTTTGAACACACACAAAAGTAGCGGATGTTTCAGAATAAAGTCTCAAAACAAAGATGAAAGTCACGCCTTCGTGTAGAACAGTAATGAGTTTTCAGTTAGCGACGAAACACTGAGTACGCTGGAATGTGCCACGACGTGAGATTGAGAAGCGGAGGCGACCTTGCGTCTCATTGGTCGAGTCGGAACCGCGTATAGCGCAGAATGCAGTAGTCGTGTGAGTGCGACGTGACGCCCAGAGGGGTCGTGAGGGCCTGGCGGTACCACCCCACTCGTTTGTATACGCAAGCTGATGTGGCGTTAACGGGGGCCTATGCCGGCTGTCCGTCAGTGGAGGGTGGTGGCTTGGAACGATTGGATGGCGAATAGTGTCGCAGTAGCACCATATAGTTGTGCAGACGCTGTTATAGCGAGATGTTTCATTGTGAAGAGGATTTTCAAGATTGATTGTGCGAGGGTCAATGTGTGCTCTCAAAACGAGAAGGAGGTCAAGGAAGGGGGCTAAATGCATATATGGCACGAGCTAAGCGAGATGAGAAGTCGACTGATATAGGGTGTTTGAATAAGGTTGCATGATGTGGTCTTAGGAGGAGAGTTTCATGTACGTTGTGAACGGAGAACGAAGAGGAAAAGAGTGTGGGAGAGAGACCGATGCGGAAGAGTCGAAAAATGAGAGGTGTCAACGCACAAAATGAAATCGCCAACGTACTGTAGTAAGTGAACATGAACGGTGACGAGGTTTTACAGTGTCACCAGGAGGGAAACCCGGGTGACTCCTGGAGACGGAGAAGAGAAATGGTCTCCAGATTTGGTAAACGAAGGACGTGGCAGGAGTGTGTTGTAATGGCTCGTTGAGAGTGTGACACACGGTAGTGACTCAGAAGTTATAGGTTAGCAAACATGCAAGATGTGGGAGTGGAGAATCAGATGATTAGTTGATTGCACACAAAGGTTTCAAAGTTCTGCTCATGAGTTTTAATTTGTGAGAACCGTCGTGCTTTTCAATTTCAAGGGTCATTAAGAGCTCAAAAAAATCAGTAAATGCAATGAGATAAACTAGACACGAGAAGTCAGAGAAGGGGTTGAAAATGATGATACTGTAGGGGAAACCTGTTGAATGGTTCATGTTTTGAAGCACAACAAGAAAGTAGTATGGAGAAGCAAGAGTCCCAGCGGCGTGTAGTATGAGGGCAGTTGTTTAAAATAGAGTTGTCACAGAGAAAATGAAATCCGATTTGTCAACGATGAGGTTTTAGGGTCCGAGAAAGAATCCTGGGATAGGAGATCGCGGGACAGAGTGGTGTGCAACATTTTCTGTTACAGCGGGAGATAAGCGTGCAATTCTACCGATTATTGGCCGGGAACCGACTATGATCAAGCTGTGTGTCCGGTTGATGCACATACTATGTGGGTGGGAATGATGAGACCATGCCAACTTTAACACTTTCAGAGTTCATTTGAAGTGCTTTTCAATTTCAGGGTCATTTAACTCAAAAAAATCAGTAAATGATGAAAAAACAATGATCAGAAAGGGTTGAAAATTGATGATGTGGCTTTAATGGTGCATTTGAACACACAAAAAGCTAGAGTTCAAATAAGTTCAAATAAATGAAATCCCTTGTAACAGATGAGTTTTCGTCGAAACCCTGATACTCGAAAGAGATTGTCCATTTTGTACACGAAGTGGATCCAGTTTTTGCCGTAACCCTCTTAACTTTTTAGAACATGCTATGTGGTGAAATGATGATACCATGCCAAGCTTTCAACCTTTCAGAGTTCATTTGAAGTCTTTCAATTTCAGGGTCATTTAGCTCAAAAAAATCAGTAAATGCATAAAAATAACAATGAGTCAGAAAGGGTTGAATGATGATGTGCTTATGTGCATTTTGAACACACAAAAAGTCTGGATGAAATAAGTTCAAAAAAATGAAATCCCTTGTACAGATGAGGTTTTCCGAAACCCTGATACTTCGAAAGAGATTGTCATTTGTACACGAAGCACCAGTTAGTTTTGCCTAACCCTCTCAAATTTTTAGCATGCGATGGGGTGAAATGTGATATCATGCCAATTTCAACATTTCAGAGTTCATTTGAAGTGCTTTCAATCAGGGTCATTAGCTCAAAAAAATCGTAAATGTGAAAAATAACAATTGAGTCAGAAAGGGTTGAAAATTGATGATGTGGCTTTGAAGGTGCATTTTGAAACACACAAAGTCGGAGTTCAAAATTAAAAATGAAATCCTCTTGTAACAGAAGTTTTCGTCCGAAACCTGATACTCGAAAGAGATTGTCCATTTGTACACGAAGTGCATCCAGTTTTTGCTCGTAACCCTCTCAACTATTAGACGCATGCTATGTGGGTGAAATGATGATATCATCACCCAATTTTTAACCTTCAGAGTTCATTTGAAGTGCTTTTCAATTTCAGGGTCATTTAACGTCAAAAAATCAGTAAATGCATGAAAAATAACAATGATCAGAAAGGGTTAAAATGAAATGTGGCTTTGAATGGTGCATTTTGAACACACAAAAAAGTCTGGAGTTCAAATATAAAAAATGAAATCTTGTAACAGATGAGTTTTGTCCGAAACCCGATACTTCGAAAAGAGTTGTCCATTTGTACACGAAGTGCATCCAGTTTTGCCAACCCCTCAACTTTTAGGACATGCTTGTGGGTGAAATGATGAATATAGCCAAATTTCAACCTTTCAGAGGTCATTTGAAGTCTTTTCAATTTCAGGGTCATTAGCTCAAAAATCAGTAAAATGCATGAAAATACCAATGAGTCAAGAAAGGGTTGAAAATGATGAGAGTGGCTTTAATGGTTCATTTGAACACCAAAAAAGTCGGAGTTCAAATAAGTTCAAAAAATGAATCCCTTGTACAGATGAGTTTTTGTCCGAAACCCTGATACTTCGAAAGAGATTGTCCATTTTGTACACGTGCACCAGTTTTTGCCGTAACCCTCTCAATTTTTAGCACTGCTATGTGGTGAAATGATGTATCCATGCCAATTTCAACTTTCAGAGTTCATTTGAAGTTCTTTCAATTTCAGGGTCCTTTAGCTCAAAAAAAATCAGTAAATGCATGAAAAATACAATGTAAGTCAGAAAGGGTTGAAAATGATGATGTGGCTTTGATGTGGTATTTGAAACAACAAAAAGTCTGGAGTTCAAATAAGTTCAAATAAATGAAATCCCTTGTAACAATGAGTTTTGTCGAAACCTGATACTCGAAAGAGATGTCATTTTGTACACGAAGGCATAGTTTTTGCCTAACCCTCTCAACTTTTAGACATGCTATGTGGGTGTGAAATGATGATACATGCCAAATTTCAACATTTTCAGAGTTCATTTGAAGTGCTTTTCAATTTCAGGGTCATTTAGCTCAAAAAAAGCAAAATGCATGAAAAATACACATAAAGTCAGAAAGGTTGAAAATTGATGATGGGCTTTGAATGGGTGCATTTTGAACACACAAAAGTCTGGAGTTAAATAAGTTCAATAAAAATGAAATCCCTTTGTAACAGATGAGTTTTCGTCGCCGAACATGATACTAGAAAGAGATTGTCCATTTTGTAACGAAGTGCATCCAGTTTTGCCAACCCTCTCAACTTTTTTAGACATGCTATGTGGGTGAAATGATGATACCATGCCAACTTTTAACATTTTCAGAGTTCATTTGAAGTGCTTTTCAATTTCAGGGTCATTTAACTCAAAAAATCAGTAATGCATGAAAAATAACAATGAAACAGAAGGGTTGAAAATTGATGATGTGGCTTTGAATGGTCATTTGAACACACAAAAAGCTGAGTTCAAAATAAGTTCAAAAAATGAAATCCCTTTGTAAAGAGGAGTTTTCGTCGAAACCCTGATACTTCGAAAGGATTGTCCATTTGTACACGAAGTGTATCCAGTTTTGCCGTAACCCTCTCAACTTTTTAGAACATGCTGTGGGTGAAATGATGATACCTGCCAACTTTCAACCTTTCAGAGTTCATTGAAGTGCTTTTCAATTTCAGGGTCATTTAGCTCAAAAAAAATAGTAATGCATGAAAAATACCAATGATCAGAAAGGGTTGAAAATTGATGATGTGGCTTTAATGGTTCATTGAACACACAAAAAGTCTGGAGTTAAATAAGTTCAAATAAATGAATCCCTTGTAACAGATGAGTTTTTGCCGAAACCTGATACTTCGAAAGAGATTGTCCATTTTGTACACGAAAGCACCAGTTTTGCCGAACCTCTTCAACTTTTTAGAACATGCTATGTGGGTGAAATGATGATACATGCCAATTTCAAACTTTCAGAGTTCATTGAAGTGCTTTCAATTCAGGGTCATTTAGCTCAAAAAAATCAGTAAATGCATGAAAAATACCAAATGAGTCAGAAGGGTTGAAAATTGATGATGTGGCTTTGAATGGTCATTTGAAACAAAAAGTGGAGTTCAAATAAGTTCAAAAAAATGAAATCCCTTGTAACAGATGAGTTTTCCGAAATCCATACTTCGAAAGAGATTGTTCATTTTTACACGAAGTGCATCCAGTTTTGCCTAACCTCTCAACTTTTAGGACATGCATAGTGGTGTGAAAGATGATACCATGCCAACTTTTAACTTCAGAGTTCATTTAAGTGTTTCAATTTCAGGGTCATTAACTCAAAAAAAATCAGTAAATGCATGAAAATAAAATTATGAAATGAAAAGGTTGAAAAATTGATATGTGCTTAATGGTGCATTTGAACACACAAAAAGTCTGGAGTTCCAATAAGTTCAAAAAATGAAATCCCTTGTAACAGATGAGTTTTCGTCCGAAACCTGAATTCGAAAAAAAGATTGTCCATTTGTACACGAAGTGCATCAGTTTTTGCCTAACCCTCTCAACTTTAGAACATGCTATGTGGGTGAAATGATGATATCATGCAACTTTCAACCTTTCAGAGTTCATTTGAAGTCTTTCAATTTCAGGGTCATTTAGCTCAAAAAATCAGTAAATGCATGAAAAATACAAATGAAGTCAGAAAGGTTGAAAATTGATGATGTGGCTTTGAAGTTCATTTGACACACAAAAAGTCTGAGTTAAATAAGTTCAAAAAATGAAATCCTTGTGACAGAGAGTTTTCGTCGAAACCCTGATACTCGAAAGAGATTGTTCCATTTGTACACGAAATGCATCCCAGTTTTTGCCTAACCCTCTCAATTTTTAGACACATGCTGTGGTGAAATGAGATGATACATGCCAATTTCAACTTTCAGAGGTTTTGAAGAGCTTTTCAATTTCAGGGTCATTTAGCTCAAAAAAATCAGTAAATGCATGAAAATACACAATAGCAGAAAGGGTTGAAAATTGATGATGTGGCTTGAATGGTGCATTTTGAACACACAAAAAGTCTGGAGTTCAAATAAGTTCAAAAAATGAAATCCCTTGTAACAGATGAGTTTTCGTCCGAAAACCTGATACTTCGAAAAGATTGTCCATTTTGTACACGAAGTGCTCAGTTTTTGCCTTAACCCTCTCAATTTTAGAACATGCTATGTGGGTGAATAGATGATACATGCCAATTTCAACCTTCAGAGTTATTGAAGCATGTTTCATTTAGGGTCATTTAGCTCAAAAAAAATAGTAAATGATGAAAAATACAAATGAAGTCAGAAAGGGTTGAAAATTGATGATGTGGCTTTGAAATGGTCATTTTGAACACACAAAAAGTCTGGAGTTAAATAATCAAAAAAAATGAAATCCTTTGAACAGATGAGTTTTGTCCGAAACCATGATACTTCGAAAGAGATGTCCATTTGTACACGAAGTGCATCCAGTTTTTGCCGTAACCCTCTCAACTTTTTAGACATGCTATGGGGTGAAATGATGACTACATGCCAATTTTCAACCTTCAGAGTTCATTTGAAGTGCTTTTCAATTTTCAGGGTCATTTAGCTCAAAAAAATCAGTAAATGCATGAAAAATAAAATGAAGTCAGAAAAGGGTGTGAAAATTGATTGGGCTTGAATGGTCATTTGAACACAAAAAAGTTCGGAGTTCAAATAAGTTCAATAAATGAAATCCCCTTGTAACATAGAGTTCGTTCGAAACCCTGTATCGAAAGAGATTGTCCATTTTGACACGAAGTGCATCCAGTTTTTGCCACCTCTCAACTTTTAGAACATGCTATGTGGGTGAAATGATGATACATGCCAAATTTCACATTTCAGAGTTCATTTGAAGTGCTTTTCAATTTCAGGGTCATTTAGCTCAAAAAAAATCAGTAAATGCATGAAAAATAACAATGTAGTCAGAAAGGTTGAAAATTGATGATGTGGCTTTGAATGGTCATTTTGAACACACAAAAGTCTGGAGTTAATAAGTTAAAAAATGAAATCCTTTGTAACAGATGAGTTTTGTCCGAAACCTGATATACGAAAGAGATTGTCCATTTGTACACGAAGTGCATCCAGTTTTTGCTAACCCTCTCAACTTTTAGACAATGCTATGTGGGTGAAATGATGATACCATGCCAAATTTCAAACTTTCAGAGTTCATTTGAAGTGTTTCAATTTCAGGGTCATTAACGCAAAAAAATCAGTAAATGCATGAAAAATCCAAATATGAAATCAGAAAGGGTTGAAAATTGATGATGTGGCTTTGAATGGTTATTTTGAACACACAAAAAGCTGGAGTTCAAATAAGTTCAAAAAAATGAAACCCTGTAAAAGAGAGTTTTCGTCCGAAACCCTGATACTTCGAAAGAGATTGTCCATTTGTACGAAGTGCGATCAGTTTTTGCTAACCCTTCAACTTTTAGCATGCTATGTGGGGATGAATGATGATACCATGCCAACTTTCAACCTTTCAAGAGTTCATTTGAAGTGCTTTTCAATTTCAGGGTCATTTAGCTCAAAAAATCAGTAAATGCATGAAAAATAACAATGAAGTCAGAAGAAAGGGTTGTGAAAATTGATGATGTGGCTTGAATGGTCATTTTGAACACAAAAAGTCGGAGTAATAAGTTCAAAAAATGAAATCCCTTGTAACAATGAGTTTCGTTCGAAACCCTGATACATCGAAAGAGATTGTCCATTTTGTACACGAAGGCATAGTTTTTGCCGTAACCCCTCACTTTTAGACATGCGTGTGGGTGAAATGATGTATCATGCCAACTTTCAATCTTTCAGAGTTCATTTGAAGTGCTTTTCAATTTCAGGGTCATTTAGCTCAAAAAAAATATAAATGCATGAAAAATAAAATGAAGTCAGAAAGGGTTGAATTGAATTGATGATGTGGCTTTGAATGTTCATTTGAACACACAAAAAAGTCTGGAGTTAAATAAGTTCAAAAAAATGAAATCCCTTTGTAAAGATGAGTTTTCGTCCAACATGATATTCGAAAGAGATGTCCATTTTGTACACGAGTGCATCCAGTTTTGCCGAACCTCTCAACTTTTGACATGCTAGTGGGTGAAATGATAACATGCCAACTTTTAACCTTTTCAGAGTTCATTTGAAGTGCTTTTCAATTTCAGGGCATTTAGCTCAAAAAAATCAGTAAATGCATGAAAAAAATATGAAGCAGAAAGGGTTGAAAATTGATGATGTGGCTTGAATGGTCATTTGAACACACAAAAAAGTCTGGAGTTCAAATAAGTTAAAAATGAAATCCCTTTGTAACAGATGAGTTTTCGTCCGAAACCTGATACTTCGAAAGAGATGTCCATTTTGTACACGAAGTGCATCCAGTTTTTGCCTAACCCTCCAACTTTTAGAACATGCTGTGGTGTGAAATGATGATACTGCCAATTTTCAACACTTTCAGAGTTCATTTGAAGTGCTTTTCAATTTCAGGGTTTCATTTAACTCAAACAAATAAGTAAATACATGAAAAATACCAAATGTAGTCAGAAAGGGTTGAAAATTGACGATGTGGCTTTCAATGGTGCATTTTGAACACACAAAAAGTCTGTAGTTCAAATAAGTTCAAATAAATGAAATCCCTTTGTAACAGATGAGTTTTCGTTCGAAACCCTGATACTTCGAAAGAGATTGTCCATTTTGTACACGAAGTGCATCCAGTTTTTGCCGTAACCCTCTCAACTTTTTAGAACATGCTATGTCGGTGAAATGATGATACCATGCCAACTTTCAACCTTTTCAGAGTTCATTTTAAGTACATTTCAATTTGAGGGTCATTCAGCTAAAAAAAAAATCAGTAAATGCATGAAAAATACCAAATGTAGTCAGAAAGGGTTGAAAATTGATGATGTGGCTTTGAATAGTGAATTTTGAACACACAAAAAGTCTGGAGTTCAAATAAGTTCAAATAGATGAAATCCCTTTGTAACAGATGAGTTTTCGTCCGAAACCCTGATACTTCGAAAGAGATTGTTCATTTTGTACACGAAGCACATTCAATTTTTGCCTTAACCCTCTCAACTTTTTAGAACATGCTATGTGGGTGAAATGATGATACCATGCCAACTTTCAACATTTTCAGAGTTCGTTTGAAGTACTTTTCAATTTCAGGGTCATTTAGTTCAAAAAAATCAGTAAATGCATGAAAAATACCAAATTTAGTCAGAAAGGGTTGAAAATTGATGATATGGCTTTGAATGGTGCATTTTGAACACCAAAAAAGTCTGGAGTTCAAATAAATGAAATCCCTTTGTAACAGATAAGTTTTCGTCCGAAACCCTGATACTTCGAAAGAGATTGTCCATTTTGTACACGAAGTGCATCCAGTTTTTGCCTTAACCCTCTCAACTTTTAAGAACATGCTATGTGGGTGAAATGATGATACCATGCCAACTTTCAACATTTTCAGATTTCATTTGAAGTGCTTTTCAATTTCAGGGTCATTTAACTCAAAAAAAATAAGTAAATGCATGAAAAATACCAAATGTAGTCAGAAAGGGTTGAAAATTGATGATGTGGCTTTCAATGGTGCATTTTGAACACACAAAAATTCTGGAGTTTAAATAAATGAAATCCCTTTGTAACAGATGATTTTTGTCCGAAACCCTCATACTTCGATGAGATTGTCCATTTTGTACATGAAGTGCATCCAGTTTTTGCCGTAACCCTCTCAACTTTTTAGAACATGCTATGTCGGTGAAATGATGATACCATGCCAAATTTCAACCTTTTAAGAGTTCATTTTAAGTACATTTCAATTTCAGGGTCATTTAGCTCAAAAAAATCAGTAAATGCATGAAAAATACCAAATGAAGTCAGAAAGGGTTGTAAATTGATGATGTGGCTTTGAATAGTGAATTTTGAATGTACAAAAAGCCTGGAGTTCAAATAAGTTCAAATAAATGAAATCCCTTTGTAAAAGATGAGTTTTTGTCCGAAACCCTGATACTTCTAAAGAGATTGTCCGGTTTTTGCCTTAACCCTCTCAACTTCTTAAAACATGCTATGTGGGTGAAATGATGTTACCATGCCAACTTTCAACATTTTCAGAGTTCATTTGAAGTGCTTTTCAATTTCAGGGTCATTTAACTCAAAAAAAATAAGTAAATGCATGAAAAATACCAAATGTAGTCAGAAAGGGTTGAAAATTGACGATGTGGCTTTCAATGGTGCATTTTGAACACACAAAAAGTCTGGAGTTCAAATAATTAAAATCCCTTTGTAACAGATGAGTTTTCGTCCGAAACCCTGATACTTCGAAAGAGATTGTCCATTTTGTACACGAAGTGCATCCAGTTTTTGCCGTAACCCTCTCAACTTTTTAGAACATGCTATGTCGGTGAAATGATGATACCATGCCAAGTTTCAACCTTTTAAGAGTTCATTTTAAGTACATTTCAATTTCAGGGTCATTTAGCTCAAAAAAATCAGTAAATGCATAAAAATACCAAATGAAGTCAAAAAGGGTTGAAAATTGATGATGTGGCTTTGAATAGTGAATTTTGAATGTACAAAAAGCCTGAAGCGCATCTAGTTTTTGCCTTAACCATCTCAACTGTTTAGAACATGCTATGTGGGTGAAATGATGATACCATGCCAACTTTCAACATTTTCAGAGTTCGTTTGAAGTACTGTTCAATTTCAGGGTTAGTTAGCTAAACAAAATCAGTAAATGCATGAAAAATACCAAATTTAGTCAGAAAGGATTGAAAATTGATGATGTGTCGTTGAATGGTGCATTTTGAACACCAAAAAAGTCTCGAGTTCAAATAAGTTCAAATAAATGAAATCCCTTTGTAACAGATGAGTTTTCGTCCGAAACCCTGATACATAAAAAGAGATTGTCCATTTTGTAAACGAAGTGCATCCAGTTTTTGCCGTAACCCTCTCAACTTATTAGAACATGCTATGTGGGTGAAAAGATGATACCATGCCAACTTTCAACCTTTTCAGAGTTCATTGGAAGTGCTTTTCAATTTCAGGGTCATTTAGCTCAAAAAAATCAATAAATGCATGAAAAATGCCAAATGAAGTCAGAAAGGGTTGAAAATTGATGATGTGGCTTTGAATGGTTCATTTTGAACACACAAAGAATCTAGAGTTCAAATAAGTTAAAATAAATGAAATCCCTTTGTAACCGATGAGTTTTCGTCCGAAACCCTGATACTTCGAAAGATATTGTCCATTTTGTACACGAAGTGCATCCAGTTTTTGCTTTAACCATCTCAACTTTTTAGAACATGCTATGTGGGTGAAATGATGATACCATGCCAATTTTCAAAATTTTCAGAGTTCATTTGAAGTGCTTTTCAATTTCAGGGTCATTTAGCTCAAAAATAAATAAGTAAATGCATGAAAAATACCAAATATAGTCAGAAAGGGTTGAAAATTGATGATGTGGCTTTCAATGGGGCATTTTGAACACACAAAAAGTCTGGAGTTCAAATAAGTTCAAATAATTGAAATCCCTTTGTAACAGATGAGTTTTCGTCCGAAACCCTGATACTTCGAAAGAGATTGTCCATTTTGTACACGAAGCGCATCCAGTTTTTGCCTTAACCCTCTCAACTTTCTAGAACATGCTATGTGGTTGAAATGATGATACCATGCCAATTTTCAACATTTTCAGAGTTCATTTGAAGTGCTTTTCAATTTCAGGGTCATTTAGCTCAAAAAAATCAGTAAATGCATGAAAAATACCAAATGAAGTAAAAAAGGGTTGAAATTGATAATGTGGCTTTGAATGGTGCATCTTGGACACACAAAAAGTGTAGAGTTCAAATAATTTCAAATAAATGAAATCCCTTTGTAACAGATGAGTTTTCGTCCAAAATCCAGATACTTCGAAAGAGATTGTCCATTTTGTACACGAAGTGCATCCAGTTTTTGCCTTAACCCTCTCAACTTTTTAGAACATGCTATGTGTGTGAAATGTTGATACCATGCCAACTTTCAACATTTTCAGAGTTCATTTGAAGTGCTTTTCAATTTCAGGGTCATTTAACTCAAACAAATAAGTAAATGCATGAAAAATACCAAATGTAGTCAGAAAGGGTTGAAAATTGACGATGTGGCTTTCAATGGTGCATTTTGAACACACAAAAAGTCTGGAGTTCAAATAATTAAAATCCCTTTGTAACAGATGAGTTTTCGTCCGAAACCCTGATACTTCGAAAGAGATTGTCCATTTTGTACACGAAGTGCATCCAGTTTTTGCCGTAACCCTCTCAACTTTTTAGAACATGCTATGTCGGTGAAATGATGATACCATGCCAAGTTTCTACCTTTTAAGAGTTCATTTTAAGTACATTTCAATTTCAGGGTCATTTAGCTCAAAAAAATCAGTAAATGCATAAAAATACCAAATGAAGTCAAAAAGGGTTGAAAATTGATGATGTGGCTTTGAATAGTGAATTTTGAATGTACAAAAAGCCTGAAGCGCATCTAGTTTTTGCCTTAACCATCTCAACTATTTAGAACATGCTATGTGGGTGAAATGATGATACCATGCCAACTTTCAACATTTTCAGAGTTCGTTTGAAGTACTGTTCAATTTCAGGGTTAGTTAGCTAAACAAAATCAGTAAATGCATGAAAAATACCAAATTAAGTCAGAAAGGATTGGAAATTGATGATGTGTCGTTGAATGGTGCATTTTGAACACCAAAAAAGTCTGGAGTTCAAATAAGTTCAAATAAATGAAATCCCTTTGTAACAGATGAGTTTTCGTCCGAAACCCTGATACATCAAAAGAGATTGTCCATTTTGTAAACGAAGTGCATCCAGTTTTTGCCGTAACCCTCTCAACTTATTAGAACATGCTATGTGGGTGAAATGATGATACCATGCCAACTTTCAACCTTTTCAGAGTTCATTGGAAGTGCTTTTCAATTTCAGGGTCATTTAGCTCAAAAAAATCAATAAATGCATGAAAAATGCCAAATGAAGTCAGAAAGGGTTGAAAATTGATGATGTGGGTTTGAATGGTTCATTTTGAACACACAAAGAATCTAGAGTTCAAATAAGTTAAAATAAATGAAATCCCTTTGTAACAGATGAGTTTTCGTCCGAAACCCTGATACTTCGAAAGATATTCTCCATTTTGTACACGAAGTGCATCCAGTTTTTGCTTTAACCATCTCAACTTTTTAGAACATGCTATGTGGGTGAAATGATGATACCATGCCAATTTTCAACATTTTCAGAGTTCATTTGAAGTGCTTTTCAATTTCAGGGTCATTTAGCTCAAAAATAAATAAGTAAATGCATGAAAAATACCAAATATAGTCAGAAAGGGTTGAAAATTGATGATGTGGTTTTCAATGGGGCATTTTGAACACACAAAAAGTCTGGAGTTCAAATAAGTTCAAATAAATGAAATCCCTTTGTAACAGATGAGTTTTCGTCCGAAACCCTGATACTTCGAAAGAGATTGTCCATTTTGTACACGAAGCGCATCCAGTTTTTGCCTTAACCCTCTCAACTTTCTAGAACATGCTATGTGGTTGAAATGATGATACCATGCCAATTTTCAACATTTTCAGAGTTCATTTGAAGTGCTTTTCAATTTCAGGGTCATTTAGCTCAAAAAAATCAGTAAATGCATGAAAAATACCAAATGAAGTAAAAAAGGGTTGAAAATTGATGATGTGGCTTTGAATAGTGCATTTTGAACACACAAAAAGTCTGGAGTTCAAATAAATGAAATCCCTTTGTAACAGATGAGTTTTCGTCCGAAACCCTCATGCTTCGAAAGAGATTGTCCATTTTGTACACGAAGCGCATCCAGTTTTTGCCTTAACCCTCTCAACATTCTAGAACATGCTATGTGGTTGAAATGATGATACCATGCCAACTTTCAACATTTTAAGATTTCGTTTGAAGTGCTTTTCAATTTCAGTGTCATTTAACTCAAAAAAATAAGTAAATGGATGAAAAATACCAAATGTAGTCAGAAAGGGTTGAAAATTGATGATGTGGCTTTGAATGGTGCATTTTGAACACACAAAAAGTCTAGAGTTCAAATAAGTTCAAATAAATGAAATCCCTTTGTAACAGACGAGTTTTCGTCGGAAACCCTGATACTTCGAAAGAGATTGTCCATTTTGTACACGAAGTGCATCCAGTTTTTGCCTTAACCCTCTCAACTTTTTAGAACATGCTATGTGGGTGAAATGATGATACCATGCCAACTTTCAACATTTTGAGAGTTCATTTGAAGTGCTTTTCAATTTCAGGGTCATTTAACTCAAAAAAATAAGTAAATGCATGAAAAATACCAAATGTAGTCAGGAAGGGTTGAAAATTGACGATGTGGCTTTCAATGGTGCATTTTGAACACACAAAAAGTCTGGAGTTCAAATAAATGAAATCCCTTTGTAACAGATGAGTTTTCTTCCGAAACCCTGATACTTCGAAAGAGATTGTCCATTTTGTACATGAAGTGCATCCAGTTTTTGCCGTAAGCCTCTCAACTTTTTAGAACATGCTATGTCGGTGAAATGATGATACCATGCCAACTTTCAACTTTTTAAGAGTTCATTTTAAGTACATTTCAATTTCAGGGTCATTTAGCTCAAAAAAATCAGTAAATGCATGAAAAATACCAAATGAAGTCAGAAAGGGTTGAAAATTGATGATGTGGCTTTGAATAGTGAATTTTGAATGTACAAAAATCCTGGAGTTCAAATAAGTTCAAATAAATGAAATCCCTTTCTAAAGGATGAGTTTTTATCCGAAACCCTGATACTTCGAAAGAGATTGTCCAGTTTTTGCCTTAACCCTCTCAACTTTTTAAAACATGCTATGTGGGTGAAATGTTGATTCCATGCCAACTTTCAACATTTTCAGAGTTCGTTTGAAGTACTTTTTAATTTCAGGGTCATTTAGTTCAAAAAAATCAGTAAATGGATGAAAAATACCAAATTTAGTCAGAAAGGGTTGAAAATTGATGATGTGGCTTTGAATGGTGCATTTTGAACACCAAGAAAGTCTGGAGTTCAAATAAGTTCAAATAAATGAAATCCCTTTGTAACAGATGTGTTTTCCTCCGAAACCCTGATACATCGAAAGAGATTGTCCATTTTGTACACGAAGTGCATCCAGTATTTGCCGTAACGCTCTCAACTTATTAGAACATGCTATGTGGGTGAAATGATGATACCATGCCAACTTTCAACCGTTTCAGAGTTCATTTGAAGTGCTTTTCAATTTCAGGGTCATTTAGCTGGAAAAAAATCAGTAAATGCATGAAAAATACCAAATGTATTCAGAAAGGGTTGAAAATTGATGATGTGGCTTTGAATGGTGCATTTTGAACACACAAAAAGTCTAGAGTTCAAATAAGTTCAAATAAATGAAATCCCTTTGTAACAGATGAGTTTTCGTCTGAAACCCTGATACTTCGAAAGAGATTGTACATTTTGTACACGAAGTGCATCTAGTTTTTGCCGTAACCCTCTCAACTTTTTAGAACATGCTATGTGGGTGAAATGATGATACCATGCCAACTTTCAACATTTTAAAAGTTCATTTGAAGTGCTTTTCAATTTCAGGGTCATTTAACTCAAACAAATAAGTAAATGCATGAAAAATACCAAATGTAGTCAGAAAGGGTTGAAAATTGACGATGTGGCTTTCAATGGTGCATCTTGAACACACAAAAAGTCTGTAGTTCAAATAAGTTCAAATAAATGAAATCCCTTTGTAACAGATGAGTTTTCGTTCGAAACCCTGATACTTCGAAAGAGATTGTCCATTTTGTACACGAAGTGCATCCAGTTTTTGCCGTAACCCTCTCAACTTTTTAGAACATGCTATGTCGGTGAAATGATGATACCATGCCAACTTTCAACCTTTTCAGAGTTCATTTTATGTACATTTCAATTTCAGGGTCATTCAGCTCAAAAAAAATCAGTAAATGCATGAAAAATACCAAATGAAGTCAGAAAGGGTTGAAAATTGATGATGTGGCTTTGAATAGTGAATTTTGAACACACAAAAAGTCTGGAGTTCAAATAAGTTCAAATAGATGAAATCCCTTTGTAACAGATGAGTTTTCGTCCGAAACCCTGATACTTCGAAAGAGATTGTTCATTTTGTACACGAAGCACATTCAATTTTTGCCTTAACCCTCTCAACTTTTTAGAACATGCTATGTGGGTGAAATGATGATACCATGCCAACTTTCAACATTTTCAGAGTTCGTTTGAAGTACTTTTCAATTTCAGGGTCATTTAGTTCAAAAAAATCAGTAAATGCATGAAAAATACCAAATTTAGTCAGAAAGGGTTGAAAATTGATGATATGGCTTTGAATGGTGCATTTTGAACACCAAAAAAGTCTGGAGTTCAAATAAATGAAATCCCTTTGTAACAGATGAGTTTTCATCCGAAACCCTGATGCTTCGAAAGAGATTGTTCATTTTGTACACGAAGCGCATCCAGTTTTTGCCTTAACCCTCTCAACTTTCTAGAACATGCTATGTGGTTGAAATGATGATACCATGCCAACTTTCAACATTTTAAGATTTCGTTTGAAGTGCTTTTCAATTTCAGGGTCATTTAACTCAAAAAAATAAGTAAATGCAAGATAAATACCTAATGTAGTCAGAAAGGGTTGAAAATTGATGATGTGGCTTTGAATGGTGCATTTTGAACACACAAAAAGTCTAGAGTTCAAATAAGTTCAAATAAATGAAATCCCTTTGTAACAGATGAGTTTTCGTCCGAAACCCTGATACTTCGAAAGAGATTGTCCATTTTGTACACGAAGTGCATCCAGTTTTTGCCGTAACCCTCTCATCTTTTTAGAACATGCTATGTCGGTGAAATTATGATACCATGCCAACTTTCAACCTTTTAAGAGTTCATTTTAAGTACATTTCAATTTCAGGGTCATTTAGCTCAAAAAAATCAGTAAATGCATGAAAAATACCAAATGAACTCAGAAAGGGTTGAAAATTGATGATGTTGCTTTGAATAGTGAATTTTGAAAGTGCAAAAAGCCTGGAGTTCAAATAAGTTCAAATAAATGAAATCCCTTTGTAAAAGATGAGTTTTAGTCGGAAACCCTGATACTTCGAAAGAGATTGTCCAGTTTTTGCCTTAACCCTCTCAACTTTTTAAAACATGCTATGTGGGTAAAATTATGATACCATGCCAACTTTCAACATTTTTAGAGTTCGTTTGAAGTACTTTTCAATTTCAGGGTCATTTAGTTCAAAAAATTCAGTAAATGCATGAAAAATACCAAATTTAGTCAGAAAGGGTTGAAAATTGATGATGTGGCTTTGAATGGTGCATTTTGAACACCAAGAAAGTCTGGAGTTCAAATAAGTTCAAATAAATGAAATCCCTTTGTAACAGATGAGTTTTCGTCCGAAACCCTGATACATCGAAAGAGATTGTCCATTTTGTACACGAAGTGCATCCAGTTTTTGCCGTAACCCTCTCAACTTATTAGAACATGCTATGTCGGTGAAATGATGATACCATGCCAACTTTCAACCTTTTCAGAGTTCATTTGAAGTGCTTTTCAATTTCTGGGTCATTTAGCTCAAAAAAAATCAGTAAATGCATGAAAAATACCAAATGTAGTCAGAAAGGGTTGAAAATTGATGATGTGGCTTTGAATGGTGCATTTTGAACACACAAAAATTCTAGAGTTCAAATAAGTTCAAATAAATGAAATCCCTTTGTAACAGATGAGTTTTCGTCCGAAACCCTGATACTTCGAAAGATATTGTCCATTTTGTACACGAAGTGCATCCAGTTTTTGCCTTAACCCTCTCAACTTTTTAGAACATGCTATGTGGGTGAAATGATGATACCATGCCAACTTTCAACATTTTCAGAGTTCATTTGAAGTGCTTTTCAATTTCATGGTCATTTAACTCAAACAAATAAGTAAATGCATGAAAAATACCAAATGTTGTCAGAAAGGGTTGAAAATTGACGATGTGGCTTTCAATGGTGCATTTTGAACACACAAAAAGTCTGGAGTTCAAATAAGTTCAAATAGATGTAAACCCTCTCAACTTTTTAGAACATGCTATGTGGGTGAAATGATGATACCATGCCAATTTCACACTTTTAAGTTCATTTGAAGTGCTTTTCAATTTCAGGGTCATTTAACTCAAACAAATAAGTAAATGCTGAAAAATACCAAATGTAGTCAGAAAGGGTTGAAATTATTTTGAACACACAAAAATTCTAGAGTTCAAATAAGTTCAAATAAATGAAATCCCTTTGTAACAGATGAGTTTTCGTCCGAAACCCTGATAATTCGAAAGATATTGTCCATTTTGTACACGAAGTGCATCCAGTTTTTGCCTTAACCCTCTCAACTTTTTAGAACATGCTATGTGGGTGAAATGATGATACCATGCCAACTTTCAACATTTTCAGAGTTCATTTGAAGTGCTTTTCAATTTCATGGTCATTTAACTCAAACAAATAAGTAAATGCATGAAAAATACCAAATGTAGTCAGAAAGGGTTGAAAATTGACGATGTGGCTTTCAATGGTGCATTTTGAACACACAAAAAGTCTGGAGTTCAAATAAGTTCAAATAGATGAAATCCCTTTGTAACAGATGAGTTTTCGTCCGAAACCCTGATACTTCGAAAGAGATTGTTCATTTTGTACACGAAGCATATTCAATTTTTGCCATAACCTTCTCAACTTTTTAGAACATGCTATGTGGGTGAAATGATGATACCATGCCAACTTTCAAAATTTTCAGAGTCATTTGAAGTACTTTTCAATTTCAGGGTCATTTAGTTCAAAAAAATCAGTAAATGCAAGAAAAATACCAAATTTAGTCAGAAAGGGTTGAAAATTGATGATATGGCTTTGAATGGTGCATTTTGAACACCAAAAAAATCTGGAGTTCAAATAAGTTCAAATAAATGAAATCCCTTTGTAACAGATGAGTTTTCGTCCGAAACCCTGATACTTCGAAAGAGATTGTCCATTTTGTACATGAAGTGCATCCAGTTTTTGGCTTAACCCTCTCAAGTTTGTAGAACATGCTATGTGGGTGAAATGATGATACCATGCCAACTTTCAACCTTTTCAAAGTTCATTTTAAGTACATTTCAATTTCAGGGTCATTTAGTTCAAAAAAATCAGTAAATGCATGAAAAATACCAAATGAAGTCAGAAAGGGTTGAAAATTGATGATGTGGCTTTGAATAGTGCATTTTGAACACACAAAAAGTCTGGAGTTCATATAAGTTCAAATAAATGAAATCTCTTTGTAACAGATGAGTTTTCGTTCGAAACCCTGATACTTCGAAAGAGATTGTTCATTTTGTACACGAAGCGCATCCAGTTTTTGGCTTAACCCTCTCATCTTTTTAGAACATGCTTTGTGGGTGAAATGATGATACCATGCCAACTTTCAACATTTTCAGAGTTCGTTTGAAGTACTTTTCAATTTCAGGGTCATTTAGCTCAACAAAATCCGTAAATGCATGAAAAATACAAAATTTAGTCAGAAAGGGTTGAAAATTGATGATGTCTCTTTGAATGGTGCATTTTGAACACGAAAAAAGTCTGGAGTTCAAATAAGTTCAAATAAATGAAATCCCTTTGTAACAGATGAGTTTTCGTCCGAAACCCTGATACATCAAAAGAGATTGTCCATTTTGTACAAGAAGTGCATCCAGTTTTTGCCGTAACCCTCTCAACTTATTAGAACATGCTATGTGGGTGAAATGATGATACCATGCCAACTTTCAACCTTTTCAGAGTTCATTTGAAGTGCTTTTCAATTTCAGGGTCATTAAGCTCAAAAAAATCATTAAATGCATTAAAAATGCCAAATGAAGTCAGAAAGGGTTGAAAATTGATGATGTGGCTTTGAATGGTGCATTTTGAACACACAAAGAGTCTAGAGTTCAAATAAGTTAAAATAAATGAAATCCCTTTATAACAGATGAGTTTTCGTCCGAAACCCTGATACTTCGAAAGATATTGTCCATTTTGTACACGAAGTGCATTTAGTTTTTGCCTTAACCATCTCAACTTTTTAGAACATGCTATGTGGGTGAAATGATGATACCATGCCAATTTTCAACATTTTCAGAGTTCATTTGAAGTGCATTTCAATTTCAGGGTCATTTAGCTCAAAAAACATAAGTAAATGCATGAAAAATACCAAATATAGTCAGAAAGGGTTGAAAATTGATGATGTGGCTTTCAATGGTGCACTTTGAACACACAAAAAGTCTGGAGTTCAAATAAGTTCAAATAAATGAAATCCCTTTGTAACAGATGAGTTTTCGTCCGAAACCCTGATACTTCGAAAGAGATTGTCCATTTTGTACACTAAGTGCATCCAGTTTTTGCCGTAACCCTGTCAACTTTGTAGAACATGCAATGTGGGTGAAATGATGATACCATGCCAACTTTCAACCTTTTCAAAGTTCATTTTAAGTACATTTCAATTTCAGGGTCATTTAGCTCAAAAAAATTAGTAAATGCATGAAAAATACCAAATGAAGTCAGAAAGGGTTGAAAATTGATGATGTGGCTTTTAATAGTGCATTTTGAACACACAAAAAGTCTAGAGTTCATATAAGTTCAAATAAATGAAATCTCTTTGTAACAGATGAGTTTTCGTTCGAAACCCTGATACTTCGAAAGAGATTGTTCATTTTGTACACGAAGCGCATCTAGTTTTTGCCTTATGTGACGCCCCCGGCTTAATCGTGCACTAATCATACACGCAAATGCACACGATCAAGCCTAAGGACTCACGGGAAGATATCACAACACAACTCTAAAAAATAAATAAAGTCATACAAGCTTTATATTACAAGCCAGGGGCCTCGAGGGCTCGAATACATAAGCTTGCGTACAAGCGTCAGTGGAAGCATCAGATATCTGAGTACAGATATGAAATAGAAACAGAAAGGCCTATAGAAAGGCGGGGCAAAATAAAACACTACGATCGAAAGGCGTAGGCCTCCTGCCTGGGACCCTCCGATCCTACTCCTGGTCGTCAGTCAGCTCGTAGTAGTAACCATCCTCTGGGTAGTAGTAGTAGTCGATCGACGGGGCATCTGTCTCAGGGGCTCCGTCATCTTGGTCACAACAAACTGATATGGGGAGAAAAGGAAAACAAAGCAACCGTGAGTACTCAGAAGTACTCAGCAAGCAAGGATCTACACTACATATGCAACATTTTCAAAGGGAGGCTGTATATGTGGACTGGGCTGCAGAAATGCCAGAATAGAGAGGAGACCTAGTCCTATCGAAGACAAGCATCTTCAGCGGTCTTGCAGCATTAGAAGAGCATAGACAATACAATATAATGTAGCAGTATCATTATGTCTCAACCTCACCCAGAGATCCTTTCTCGACTCCCTGCGAGAAAGCAATCCCAGAGCCATACAGTCATCAACCTCGTCCTGAGATCCCTTCTCGACTCCCTGCGAGAAGCAATCCCAGAGCCTCATAACCAGGTCTCATCTCATGTTCTAGCTGTATCGATCGGGATACAACTCCGAGTGTCCATTACCGTAGGATAGGCTATCGGTAGAAGTTTTCTTCCCTGCAGGGGTGCACCAACTTACCCAACACGCTCGATTAACTCCGGCCGGACACACTTTCCTGGGTCATGCCCGGCCTCGGCCAAACGACACACCGCAGCCCTACCTAGAGCTCAGCAGAGAGGTCCCCGCCGGTCTACATCCTAAGCGCTCAGGGGTCTTGGGCCGTCGCCCTATGCACTCCGGGTCATTGCGAGCAGGGTGGATACCAGCGCCAACGGCACGATCCGACCCGGCCGCAATGCTGAATTGGACGTCTGACAGAACTGTCGGCTGATGCTACGATGCAGAACGCCCATACTATGCCCACGTGATGGTTAGTGCTATCAGGCCAGAGACCTACTTGTAACACCCCCGGTGATTAGCAACAGTAATCACTTTTGATAATGACATGTCAGCGAGATTAACAGTGCATAATCATCATTAGCATCATATTGCATTTCAACTCCTAAGTCAAATTCAATTTTAAATGAAAGTGAAATATAAAAGTTGTCCAACATAAAAACTAAAATGTTCAGTAAATAACAAATATTGTAGAGGCTAGTCTAAAATTGAAACTAACCAATAATAAAATAATTAGGTGGCTCTAACATAATTAAAACAGTGAGGATTAATGCATATTAAATATTATAAAATTTGTGGGAGCTCCAATTGAAACCATCCTGGGTAGTAGTAGTAGTCGATCGACGGGGCATTGTCTCAGGGGCTCCGTCATCTGGTCACAACAAACTGATATGGGGAGAAAAGGAAAACAAAGCAACCGTGAGTACTCAGAAGTACTCAGCAAGCAAGGATCTACAATACATATGCAACATTTTCAAAGGGAGGCTGTATATGTGGACTGGGCTGCAGAAATGCCAGAATAGAGAGGAGACCTAGTCCTATCGAGACAAGCATCTTCAGCGGTTTGCAGCATTAGAAGAGCATAGACAATACAATATAATGTAGCAGTATCATTATGTCTCAACCTCACCCAGAGATCCTTTCTCGACTCCCTGCGAGAAAGCAATCAGAGCCATACAGTCATCAACCTCGTCTGAGATCCCTTCTCGACTCCCTGCGAGAAGCAATCCCAGAGCCTCCTAACCAGGTCTCATCTCATGTTCTAGCTGTATCGATCGGGATACAACTCCGAGTGTCCATTACCGTAGGATAGGCTATCGGTTGAAGTTTTCTTCCCTGCAGGGGTGCACCAACTTACCCAACACGCTCGATTAACTCCGGCCGGACACACTTTCCTGGGTCATGCCCGGCCTCGGCCAAACGACACACCGCAGCCCTACCTAGAGCTCAGCAGAGAGGTCCCCGCGGTCTACATCCTAAGCGCTCAGGGTCTTGGGCCGTCGCCTATGCACTCCGGGTCATTGCGAGCAGGGTGGATACCAGCGCCAACGGCACGATCCGACCCGGCCGCAATGCTGAATTGGACGTCTGACAGAACTGTCGGCTGATGCTACGATGCAGAACGCCCATACATGCCCACGTGATGGTTAGTGCTATCAGGCCAGAGAACCTACTTGTAACACCCCCGGTGATTAGCAACAGTAATCACTTTTGATAATGACATGTCAGCGAGATTAACAGTGCATAATCATCTTAGCATCATATTGCATTTCAACTCCTAAGTCAAATTCAATTTTAAATGAAAGTGAAATATAAAGGTGTCCAACATAAAAACTAAAATGTTCAGTAAATAACAAATATTGTAGAGGCTAGTCTAAAATTGAAACTAACCAATAATAAAATAATTAGGTGGCTCTAACATAATTAAAACAGTGAGGATTAGCATTATAAATATTATAAAATTTGTGGGAGCTCCAATTGTCTCCAAACTAATTTTTGGTAGTGCTAGGTAATACCTAGTATTTGTTGGAGCAATTGTTATGTTTTACAAAATACAATATGTGGCCTAACTATTTACTAAATAGGAGAAAAGAAATAAAGAAAAAGAAAAAGATAAAAGAAAACAAAACAGAAAAGAAAAGAGAAAAGCCCCTCCCCCGGCCCAACTGGGCCCCAGCCCAGCCGGCCGGCCCAGCTCCCGGCCCACCCCCGCGCCTACTTGGCCTCCCCTGGAGACCCGAACCTAACACCCACCCACCCCTGCTCACTCCCCCCCCTCCTTTCCCCCCCGATCCAGGACCGGATAGGGCCAGCACCCGCGCCCGCGCGCGCTCGTCCCCGAGACGCGAGAGACAGCGGCTAAAGCCACAGCAACGCCGATGCCTAGCCGCGCCGCCTCGTCCGCTCGCGGACCGCGGTGCTCGCCTCGCCGGACGTCTCCGACCTCCTCCCCCAAGCGCTCCATCACGCCTCACCGCCCGGTCATCTACAACGCGGTGAGGCCCGGCCTCGGCCTCTGCCTCCCTCCTCGTGCGCACACCCCACGCACCCAAGCCCGCCGCCCGACCGCGTCGGCCCCGGCCGGCCTCTCCCCTCTCATGCCCGAGTCGCCTCGCGCCACCGTAGCCCCCCTGCTGCCGCAGCTGCCCTGCTCCGCGGCCTGGCCCGACCGTGCTGGCGAGCCCGTGGCTATCGCCGCGCGCGCGCTCTCCGGCCCTCCTCCGATCGCCCGCGCCCGGCTCGCTACCCGCCGCGCCTTGCCTCCCCGTGCCCGTGCATCGCCGCGCCGCGCCGTCGCTCGCCTGCTGCGCCCGCTCCGGCCACCGCCTCCCCTGCCGCGCCCGCGCCGCGCTGCCCGCCTCCGGCCACCGCCCCATGGCGCCGCCGCGCGCGCCCGTGACAGCGAGGCGCCCTCGCGCCGCCTCCCTGGCGCCCGCGCCCTTTTGCGCGCCCGTCGCCCGCGCCGTTAGGCCTCTGCCTTGGCACTGACCGTGGGGCCGAACCCCCCCCCCCCCCGAGACGCTGACAAACGGGCCCCGCCCGAAAAACGTTTAGAGAAAATAGAAAATAAAAATAAAAAAATTAATTAATTAATTAATTAGTAATTAATCCTGATTAGGTTAATCTAATTAACTAATTAGTGTTAATTAAACAGTAATTAGTAATTAACTTAATAACCTTGCTGACATCAGCATGAGTCATGCTGATGTCATCCTCGCCACTGTTTCGGATAATGTTGAATTAAATAATTCAATAAATTCCAGAAATTAATAAAAACTTAGAAAATCATATAAATAATCCGAACTCCGATGAAAATTTATACATGAAACTTGCTCAGAACGACGATACGAATCTGAATACGCCCTCCGTATTCCCGTCAGACGCCCGCAGCTATAAGAACATTGAACTTTTAGACCAATTTCAGTAAATGAATAGTGTCCAACTTAATTAAATAAATCCAATAAATCCTAAATTAACTAAATCATTTAATTAGGCAGTAGCACAACCCCAGCATATCATTTAGGCATGTCATACATAGTTTGCATTATTGCCGTGAATTTATGTTTCTCTCCCCCTCTTCTCTCTCCGATGACGCGGAGACCGACGGCGCTGCACCTTGACGACTCCACTACCGACGAGCAGCCCGTTGACGACCATCCCCTCTTGCCAGAGAAACCACGCAAGCCCCCCTTGAGCATTCCAGATATCGCCCATTCTATTCTCCTGTTGCATTAGATTTTGCTAGTTAATGTATGCTCCTATTCTGATGCATAGCCTGCTGTTGTTACCTGTTCATTGCTACCTTACCTGCCTATGATAAACTGTTTAGTTTAGGTTGGAATGAACCATCAGTGACCCCACCACTTTTCCCTTGTTGCCCCTGCTTGATCATCGACGACTCGATCAACGTGATCGTCGACTAGAGACCGACACCTCACTTCAACACCCACTTAGTTGTATGACTCTGCGTAGTAAACTATCGAGGTGCGGGGTGATACCTCGTAACGCACTCCGGATGAATACTCCGTAGTGTGCTGTTCGGTCGTGGTCATCGAGGGTGATTCCTCCTTCTCCACTTTCGATACGACTCTGTCGTGCAACCCTCAGTGTGAACTCGAGGGTGATACCTCATACGTTCGCCTGATGATTTCGTCGAGTGGAATCCACCGAGGGTGATTCCTCGGGTTTCCCCCCCTTGATGTTGACCACATGATTACTGACCTTGTTACAGGCGGGTCCACCCTGGTGGGTACCCACTGGGGATCTATGATTTCGGGTGTGCCGAAGGGCACTCAAGTGTGAATATGTGGCGGATCATCAGAGACTCTGATTGTCTCCGCGTGATACTAATTGAGCCTATTGGATTGGTGTGTGATCTGAGTGGGTCGACGTGCCCTATACGCACTACCACCACGCGGGATAATGGTTATGGGACCCTCTGCGAAGTACGTCTCTCGAAAGCTCGTTGACGTCATGATTCACCGTGCGGGCTGATTGTCGGGATTGGGCTGGATATTTCACTGACGAGTTCAGTGTGCGCCTGCACCGGCCCCAGTCTCGCAATGCGCAGGGTGGCCAGGGCGATGGCCCGAGACCTCTGGGTGCATAGGTTAGTCCGGGTGCTGACCTCTTGCCGAGCCTAGGTAGGGCGCTGCGTTGTGTTGATCTTCGAGGACGGGCATTATCCAGCAAGTGGTCCGGCCAGAGTTGATCGAGCATGTTGGGTAACAATAGTGCACCCCTGCAGGGATGAATCTTCTATCGATAGCCGGTCCTACGGTAAAGGATGCTCAGTTTGTGTATCCCGATCTACTACTTAAACTGGATACTTGTTACTAACTGAAGCTTCGGGATCGCTTTCTCGCTTGGGAGTCGAGGAAGGATCTTTAAGCTGTACTTCAACATGTTTGCTAAATAAAATGTTATTCTACTCTTCTTCTACTGCTGCAAGATGATGGCTTGTGAAGATGTTTGAAGATGCTAGTCTTCGATAGGACTACGCCTTCTCTCTATTCTGGCATTTCTGCAGCCAGTCCACATATACAGCCTTCTCCATTGATAATGTTGCATATGTAGTATAGATCCTTGCTTGCTGAGTACTTCGGATGAGTAATCACGGTTGCTTTACTTTTCTCTTTTCCCCATATACCACTGATGATACACAGACGATGGAGTCCAGGAGCCAGATGGCACCACCGGAGCCTACTACCAGGAGGGTCCAGAGGGTACTTACTACTGGATCGAGCAGATGACAGGAGTAGGATCGGAGCTCCTAGGCAGGAGGCCAACGCCTTTCGATCTAGTGTTGCTGTTTGTGCTAGCTTTCTTAAGGCAAAAACTGTCTAACTAGTCTGTACTCAGATTATATTTGTATGACTGACTTATGTATTCGGATCTTCGGATCCTGGTCTTGTAATATTGTGGACCTCCGTTTAAATTGTGTTTAGAGTTGGGTTGTGATATCTTCCCGTGAGTCCCTGTGCTTGATCGTATAGTTTGCGTGTATGATTAGTGTACGATTGAGAAGGGGGCGCCACAAGTTGGTATCAGAGCCGACTGCCTGTAGGAAGCCCCCTTCCAAATTCCTTGGCCAAGTTGAGTCTAGACATCGAAAAAACTAATTTACTAACTTGGCTGTGTGGCTTACGGGCCCACGTCGCCAACTGGGTGGTATTAGGATCTTTTATTCCCGTCTATACTTTGGGACTCTGATCTCTCTTCTACTCGGGTTAAATAAAATTTTACTAACGCCGACACTTAGGATCTCGTAAATCCTGTCTACCCGGAGAGCTGGATATCTGTGCGATTCCCTATCATTGATCTGATTAGTCTGATAATCATTTCCTTTCCATTGTTTTGGTTAACCTTTCTCTCCAAGTTGTGTTAACTACTCATTGTCATTTGACAAATCTGAATTTCCTCTGTTTCAGATGGACCGTTTGTTTCCACCACATTACGACATAGCTTGTGCTTCGCACTTGGCTCGTAATACCCTGGGTTTCCAGCTGTCCTGATCGCTCTCATGACCAGACTTGGCTACCGTGGTATCCGAGTAACTGGTTATGAGGTTTACCGCGAGTTCAACCAGGAACAGTACTATGCTGAAGTTCGGATTTATGATCAGCAGAACAACTCAGACACCGAGCTACACCTTTTTCATGGATTAGGCGTGACGATTGAGATGGCAGTCCATGACGCCGCCCTACTGCTGTCGCAGTCTCCGAGGAGAGCACAATGCTAACTTGGATGATACTGTGTTTCGGTACATTCCGTATGCACCTGTTGGAGATGCTACTGGAACTACACAGCTATCTGTGCCCCTAGAGTCTCGACGCTACGACCGCAGGTTTTGATTCAGTGCACTCAGGCTCTGGATCGCATTGTTCGGGCTCTGCCGTCGAGTTGTTTGCCACTCGAGCACGCTACTACGAGGCTATGACACAGTTGCTACCAGCTGTCGTGCCGGGATACATCCGGAGTATATTCTTTACCCAGCAGGACCGAGATGCCGCCAGGTATTGATTGGCCTGCGGTGGGAGGTCACACGCCTGCACGTGACCTCTTCTTACAGTTCTAGACACGGGTTTGCATCAGAGTGCACATGGAGCACAGGATCCTGCGCGACGAACATTCGTCGTCCGCACTTGTAGTTACCCCGTTTCGGTGGTTTTCTCCGACGTTAATGTAGCCTTTGCTATGTCTCGTTGTGTACTCCTTACCGCGTGTGCGCGCCGCCTAGTGTGTCTCTAGTTTTTCAATTTGCGCCATTATGCTGCCCGATTTTAACCGACTGTGTATGGATCTGTATGTCTTAATTGACTACTATTATGGATCTGTTAGACTACTTAATTTGTTGTCGAGTTAATTATGTTGTCACTAAACGCTCGCAATTGCTTTTACTAAACTACCCCCTGTGGATACTTAGCAGGATGGTTAGACCAGGTGGTCGTGGTCGTGGTCGTGCCCTGAACGCCCACCACGCCAGACTATATGGGGCTATGATGCAACAGTTTGAGCTTAACCGCCAGTTCATGGTTGGAATCATGGCTCAGTTTCCGCATCAGAAACAACAGAATCAGAACCCAGCTTCAATAACTTTGACAGAGTTTATGCGACTAAACCAAATCAGTTCCGCAACTCAGACAAACCCTGGATGCCGATGACTGGCTCCGCGACATCACTCACGAGATGGAGTCTGCTAATGTCGCCCCTGCCAAATTCGTCAACTTCGCGGCCTTTTCTTAAAAGGCCACGCAGCTCAATGGTGGGACACACACAAGCGTACTCTGCCTGTTGGAACAGTCATCACCTGGTATGAGTTCCAGACTGCTTTCCGTACACGTTAATCCTCAAGCAATTATGGAACGCATGAAGACCCAGTTCGTAACCTCACTCAGGGCAATAAGACCGTCGAAGCTTATCAGCGGGAATTTTAGACTCTCGTATGCTGAAGAAGACATCGCCACAGATGCACGCAGACAAGAGAAGTTCCGTAGTGGACTACACCCTGACCTCAAGCTTGCACTAGCTGCTCAAGACTTCAATGAATTTCAACTCTGACGAACAAGGGTATTCTTGTGAGACCGCTCAGATGGATACAAGGACTCGCAGAAGTGCATCGTGATGCTGGCTCAGCATCGAAGCGTCGAGTTTGGATCCCAACAATGCATTCCGTTTCAATACTCTCGCGCCAAAGAACAACTATGCTGCACACGTCTGCCTCCTCCACCGCCGAGGTAGCCAAAAACTCAAGCTATATCAAAACAATGCTCCTCTCGTCCTGAAGATGGTCTATGTTCAAGTGCCGCAAACCCGGACACCAGGCTAAAGACTGCCGCCAGAATCAGAATCAGTTAGCCTTTCCCGTGCTGGCGTGGCAATGGTCGTGGCAAACACCAGACCCGCAACTATAATACTGGGTCTGCTGCACATGGTCGTGGACACGCCTACAACATTGACATGAAGAAGTCCAGGATCAACCTGCTACTGTGATGGGTACCCTTCTTGTTAACTCAGTACCTGCTTTGTTTTATTGATTCAGGAGCATCACATTCATTCATCTCATGGAAAATTTGCATTTATGCATGGCATTCGATATGAGAAAATGCATACTCCGTTAGTCTTTAAAACTCCCGGAGGTCACTGTCATGCTGACATAATAGCACCTGACGTTACCGTCGAAATTAAAGGATTGGAATTCCTTGCATCGCCCATCATCCTGAAGTCTTCCACCATAGACCTCATACTTGGAATGGATTGGTTGAAAGCTCACATTGCTCGATCAATTGTGCCACTAAAGTCGTCAACTTCTTCACCCCACCGATGAGTTAGTGAACTATACCGCCGCATTACTCGGGATGCTGAAGCTCAGATATATGCTCTGAATTGTTGAACGCCTCACCTCTGGAAGGGATCGAGAATGTGTCCTGTCGTTCGAGATTTTCCAGACGTCTTCTAGAAGAACTTCCAGGAATACCCCGGCTAGAGCTGTCGAGTTTGTCATCGACTTGAAGCCTGGCACCGTCCCTATGCCAAGCGACCTTATAAGATGCTCGCATCACTACTCGAGCTTAAGGAAGAAATCGACAAGTCGCGTAAGAGTGGTTTCATCCGCCCCAACCTCTGCTTGGGGAGCACCTTCACTCTTCGTTAAGAAGAAGGATGGAACTAACCGTTTGGTTCAGGATTATCGGCCCATTAATCAAGCCACAATCCAGAATAAATACCCACTGCCCCGGATCAATGATCTTTATGATCAACTCGCAGGATCATCGGTGTTTCTAAACTCGACCTGAGGTTGGGTTATCACCAGATCCGTGTCCGTGAAGAGGATATTCCCAAGAGTGCATTCGTCACTCGTTATGGCTCCTATGACACCGTCATGTCATTTGGCCTAACGAATGCCCCAGCAACTTTCTCCCGTCTGATGAATTATATATTCATGGTTACCTCGACAAATTCGTCGTGGTTTATTTGGATGATATCCTGGTTTATTCTAAGAATAAAGAAGACCATGTGAACACCTCCGTTTGTATAGAAAGGCTCCGAGAACACCGTGATGCCAAGTATTCCAAATGTGAATTTTGGCTTTCTGAAGTAACTTACCTTGGACATGTGATTTCCAAGGATGGAATTGCTGTTAACCCGAACGAGTTCAGGCTATTCTTGACGGACTCCCCCGAAGAATGTTAAGCAAGTCAGAAGTTTTCTCGGACTTGGTTATTGCCGTCGATTCGTTGAGAACTTTTCCAAGATTGCAAAGCCATGACAAATCTGCATCACAAAGGTGTTAAATTTGAGTGGACAGAAAAATGTCAAGAAAGCTTTCAGAACACTAAAAGATAAATTGACATCTGCCCCAGTATTAGCACCCCCGGATTCCCAAAAGGATTGTGATATACTGCGATGCCTCCCGTCAAGGATTAGGCTGTGTCTAATGCAAGAACGCAAGGTAATTGCTTATGCCTCCCGACAATTGCGTCCTCACGAAGAAAATACCCAGTGCATGATCTCGAATTCTGCGGTTATTTAGCCCTGAAGCTATGGCGACATTACCTTCTCGGTAACCGTTGCGAGGATAATACGGATCATCAAAGTTTGAAGTATTTATATACTCAACCGGATCTGAACATTCGTCAACAAAGATGGCTCGAGACAATAGCCGATTATGATATGAATATCTCATACACCCCTGGCAAGGCAAATGTAATGGCCGATGCTTTGAGCCGCAAGGCTTATTGCAGCAACCATATGGTTCAGGAATCACAAACTCTTCTTTATGAAGTGTTTCGTAAATTGAACCTCCATATTGTCCACAGGGTTATCTCAATACCCTCGTTGTCGAACCAGATTTAGAACACAGCATCAAAAACTATGAACGGTATGACTCTGAAGTTGAAAGTATCAAGCGGTACCTTGAAAAGGAAACCGTCGGAGTTCCATCTTGGAATGATGGATCCTATTTTTCCAACACCGTCTCTTCGTACCTAAGTTCAAAGATGAGAGAGAACCCGTTATGATGGAAGCTCATGACACATCCTCTGTCAATTCATCTTGAGTGCATAAAGTGTACGTGACTTGTCAGAGATACTGGTGGCCTAATATGAAGCGAGATATTGCTCGTTATGTTTCTGAGTGTGACGTTTGCCGCCGCGTTAAAGCTCACATCAAAGGCCCGCAGGAACTCTGCAACCCCTTACAATTCCTGAATGGAAATGGGACAGGTCCAAAGGATTTCATTACTGGTTTTCCCAAAACCCAGAGGGTAATGATGCTATATTTTGTCGTCATTGACCGATTCTCAAGGTTTCCCACTTTCTGCCGTTAAAGAGACAATATACTACTAGCCAGTTAGCAGACTTGTATGTTTCCCGAATTGTGTCACTCCATGGTGTTCGTTGGAGATCAGTTCTGATCGTGGCAGCCTCTCACCTCCAGATTCTGGAATAGGTTCCAAGAAGCTATGGGAACACATCTGTCTTTCAGCAACGATTCACCCTCAGTTACAGGGTCAAGTTGAACGAGTTAATCAAGTGCTCGAAGATATGCTTCGAGCTTGCGTCATCTCTTCGGTTAAGAAAGGGAGGAATCTCTCCCGTATGCCGAATTCTCTTACAACAATAGCTATCAGCTAGTCTGAAGATGGCACCGTTTGAAGTTCTATACGGTCGTAAGTGTCGAACCCCTCTGAATTGGTTAGAAACTGGGGAACATCCACGTCGGACGAACATTATTCAGCAAGCAGAAGATCAAGTCCGCATTGTCCGTGAACATTTGAAAACTGCAGTCTCGTCAGAAAAGCAACTATGACCGAAAGCAACAGGAAATAGTCTATCAACCTGGCGAGCAAGCTTACCTCCGAGTCACTCCATTGAAAGGCACTCATAGGTTCGGAAATCAAAGACAGTTAGCTCCTCGCTACATTGGCCCGTTCCGTATTCTTGGCCGTCAAGGAGAAGTGGCATATCAATTGCAGTTGCCGCCTAATCTTTCTCAAGTACATGACGTTTTTCATGTATCCCAACTCCGTCGCTGCTTCAAGGATCCTATTCAAGCTGTGGATCACGAAGTGCTTGAATTACGGGAAGATCTGTCTTATCCAGAATATCCATCGTATTCTTGATGAAGCTGAACGTCGGACTCGTCAAAGTCAATCAAATTCCTCAAGGTTCAGTGGTCAAATCATTCTGAAGATGAGGCCACTTGGGAACGCGAGGATCGTATTCGTGAAGAATACCCCTCTTTCTTTCAGTCTTCCTCTTAATTTCGGGACGAGAATTCTTAATAGATGAGGAGAATTGTAACACCCCCGGTGATTAGCAACAGTAATCACTTTGATAATGACATGTCAGCGAGATTAACAGTGCATAATCATCATTAGCATCATATTGCATTTCAACTCTAAGTCAAATTCAATTTTAAATGAAAGTGAAATATAAAAGTTGTCCAACATAAAAAACTAAAATGTTCAGTAAATAACAAATATTGCAGAGGCTCTAGTCAAAATTGAAACTAACAAATAATAAAATAATTAGGTGGCTCTAACTAATTAAAACAGTGAGGATTAATGCATATTAAATATTATAAAATTTGGGGGAGCTCCAATTGTCTCCAAAACTAATTTTTGGTAGTGCTAGGTAATACCTAGTATTTGTTGGGCAATTGTTATGTTTTACAAAATACAATATGTGGCCTAACTATTTACTAAATAGGAGAAAAGAAATAAAGAAAAAGAAAAAGATAAAAGAAAACAAAACAGAAAGAAAAGGAAAACCCAAGCCCCCTCCCCCCGGCCCAAATGGGCCCCAGCCAGCCGGCGGCCCAGCTCCCGGCCCACCCCCGCGCCTACTTGGCCTCCCCTGGAGACCCCGAACCCTAACACCACCCCCCCCTCGCTCACTCCCCCCCCCTCCTTTCCCCCCCGATCCAGAAAACGGATCGGCAGCACCCGGCCTGCGCGCGCTCGTCCCGACCGCGCCCCGACGCCCGACGCGCTCAACCGCCGCCGACGCCGCTGCCTCGCCGCGCCGCCTCGTCCGCTCGCCGGACGCGCGTGCGCCTCGCCGGACGTCTCGACTCCTCCCCAGCCGCTCCATCACGCCTCGCCGCCGGTCATCTACAACGCTGGTGAGGCCCGGCCTCGGCCTCTACCTCCCACCCTCCGGGGCACCCCACGCACCCCACGCCCGCGCGCCCGACGCGTCGGCCCGGCCCCGGCCTCCCCTCTCATGCCCGAGTCGCCTGCGCCACAGTAGCCCCCCCCCCCCGCTGCCGCAGCTGCCCTGCTCCGCCGGCCTCGCGCCCGCGCGTGCCTGGCCGAGCCCTGTGGCTATCGCACGAGTGCGCACTCTCCGGCCTCCTCGATCGCCCGCGGCCCGGCCGCTCCGCGGCCTCCGCCTCCCGTGCCCGTGCATCGCCGTGCCGCGCCGCCGCTCGCCTGCTGCCGCCCGCTCCGGCCACCGCCTCCCCCTGCCGCGCCGCGCCGCGCTGCCCGCCTCCGGCCACCGCCCACACGCGCCGCCGCGCGCGCCGTGAACGCGCAGGCGCCCTCGCGCCGCTCCTGGCGCCCGCGCAGTTTGGGCGTCGCGCCCGCACCGTTAGGCCTCTGTGCCATACCGGGGCCGAACCCCCCCCCCCTGAGACGCTGACAAACGGGCCGCCCGAAAACGTTTAGAGGAAAAATAAAAATAAAAATAAAAATAAAAATAAAATAATTAATTAATTAATTAGTTAATTAATCCTGATTAGGTTAATCTAATTAACTAATTAGTGTTAATTAAACAGTAATAGTAATTAACTTATATTAACCTTGCTGACATCAGCATGATGTCATGCTGATGTCATCATCAGCAATGTTCGGATAATGTTGAATTAAATAATTCAATAAATTCCAGAAATTAATAAAAACTTTAGAAATCATATTAAATAATCCGTAACTCCGATGGAAAATTTTATACATGAAACTTGCTCAGAACGACGATACGAATCTGAATACGCCCTCCATATTCCCGTCAGCGACGCACGCAGCTATAAGAACATTGAACTTTTAGACCAGATTTCAGTAAATGAATAGTGTCCAACTTTAATTAAATAAATCCAAATAAATTCCTAAATTAACTAAATCATTAATTAGGCAGTAGCACACCCACGGCATATCATTTAGGCATGTCATACATATTGTTGCATTATTGCCGTGAATTTATTATTTCTCTCCCCTCCTTCTCTCTCTCGATAGACGCGAGGACCGACGGCGCTGCACCTGGATACGACTCACTACCGACGAGCAGCCCGTTGACGACCTTCCCCTCTGCCAGAGCAACCCGGCAAGCCCCCCCCCCCTTGAGCATCAGATATCGCCCATTCTATTCTCCTGCTTGCATTAGATTTTGCTACTAAATGTATGCTCCTATTCTGATGCATAGCTGCTGTTGTTACCTGTCATTGCTACCTTACCTGCCTATGATAAACTGTTTAGTTAGGTTGGAATGACCATCAGTGACCCCACCATTTTCCCTGTTGCCCCTGCTTGATCATCGACGACCGATCAACGTGATCATCGACCCAGAGGACCGACACCTCACTTCACCACCCCCCTTAGTTGTCGACTCTCGCGTAGTAAACTATCGAGTGCACGAGGGTGAATACTCGTAACGCACTCCGGATGTAACTCCGTAGTGTAGCTGTTCGGTCGTGGTCATCGAGGGTGATTCCTCCTTTCTCCACTTCCGATACGACTTGTCGTGCAACCCTCAGTGTGAACCTCGAGGGTGATACCTCATACGTTCGCCCTGATGATTTCGTCGAGTGGAATCCGCCGAGGGTATTCCTCGGGTTTCCCCCCCTTGATGTTATGACCACACGATTACTTGAGCTCTGTTAAAGGCGGGTCCACCCTGGTGGGTACCCGCTGGGGATCTATGATTTTGGGTGTGCCGGAAGGGCACTCGAGTGTGACATTGTGGCGGAGCATCAGAGACTCTGATTGTCTGCGTGATACTAATGAGCTATTGGATTTGGGGTGTGTGATCTGAGTGGGTCGACGTGCCCTATACGCACTACACCACGCGGGGGGATAATGGTATGGGACCCTTGCGAAGTAAGTTTCTCCGAAAGCTCGTCTGACGTCATGATTCAACCGTGCGGGGCTGGATGTCGGGATTGGCTGGGATACTTCACGACGAGTTCAGTGTCGCGCCTGCACCCCGGCCAGTCTCGCAAGCGCTAGGGTGCCAGGGCGATGGCCCGAGACCTCGGGTGCATAGGTTAGTCGGCGTGCTGACCTTCTCTGCCGAGCCTAGGGGGGTAGGCGTGCTTGTGTTGATCTTCCGAGGACGGGCATTCCCAGCAAGTGTGTCCGGCCAGAGTTGATCGAGCGTGTGGGGTAAACAGTAGTGCACCCTTGCAGGGGATGAATCTTCTATCGTAGCCGGTTCTACGGTAAAGCGCTCAGTTTGTGTATCCTATCTACTACTTAAACTGGATACTTGTACAAACTGAAGCTTCGGGATCGCTTTCTGCTTGGGAGTCGAGGAAGGATCTTTAAGCTGTACTTCAACATGTTTGGCTAAATAAAATGTATTCTACTCTCTTCTACTGCTGCAAGATGATGGCCTTTGTGAAGATGTTTGAAGATGCTAGTCTTCGATAGGACTAGGCCTTCTCTCTATTCTGGCATTTCTGCAGCCCAGTCCACATATACAGCTTTCTCCATGATAATGGTGAATGTAGTATAGATCCTTGCTTGCTGAGTACTTCGGATGAGTACTCACGGTGCTTTACTTTCTCTTGTCCCCATATACCCCACTTGATGATACCAAAGACGATGGAGTCCAGGAGCCAGATGCCACCACCGGAAGCCTACTACTAGGGAGGGCCAGAGGGGTAACTACTACGGGAGCGCAGATGACCAGGGTAGGCATCGGAGGCTCCCAGGCAGGAGGCCAACGCCTTCGATTTAGTGTGTTGTTGGTAGATCTATTAAGCAAAATTGTATCTAACATGTCTGTACTCAAACTTATTTGTTATGGCCTAACGTATGCTATTCAGGATCTTCGGTCAACTTGTCTGTATAGTGTGGACTCCGTTTAAATTGTTAAGGTCGAGTTGTGTTGATATACTTCCCGTGGTCCTGTGCTTGATCGTATACGTTTGGTGTATGATTGTGTACGATTGAGCAGGGGGCGCACACTGCTCGAGATCCAATTCCAAATCGTAGTACCTTGGGTCGCAAGATACGAGCAGGACTCCGAAAGATGTGACCCCGTCGCCCGTCTGAGGACTTGGCGCTTTAAGAATGCCCGGGCGCACTCGTATTCATCACTAGGCCACCATAAAAGGCACCCAGTCTGCACATAACATCGCCTCTCAGGCGCACACGCGAGTACCACCTCAGGGTGACCCGCTCGATCCAAAGTAACAGTGTAAATCCAAGTATCAGGGTGCCTAACATCAGGGGAATCCGAGGGTCCCCTCGTTGGATTCCTACTCGATTCTATCGTCAAGGGGACTCGGAAGAGGAAATCCCCTCGAGGGGTTCACACACTTTGATGTGTTGCCACGACAGCGTCGTTTACCGGAATGGTTGAAGGAGGATCACCCCGATGACACGACCGAATAGCTACCTACAGAGGTTACATCAGAAGGGGATAAATGAGGTATCACCCTCGCACCGAGTATTAACGCTGGGTTGTCGTTATAACCTAAGGGGGGTGTTGGCGGGTGTCGGGCCTGGATCCACGTTTCATCCGGGTTTGGGCTATCAGTACCAGCTGGGGGCCGTCGGGATAAGTGGGGTCACTGAAAGGTCTCTACCAGCCTATTAAGCTAAGCAGTTTGGATATGAGGTAATTATCACAGCGAAGGATACAAAAAACAGGTATGCATCGAATGGTTAAGAAGCAGGAGCGAAGCAGCGCAGCAATTCTAATGCAAGCATGAGAAAAGGATGGGCGAGCAATATCGGAGAATGATCAAAAGGGGTGGCTTGCCTGGTTGCTCGGCGGGCAAAACGGGCAAGGTTGTCAACGGTGTCTCGGGGCTCCGGAGTTGCGTCGGTCATGGAGACGACGTCGGCGGTAACGAGGAGAAGAGGGGGAGGGAAACAATAAATACAGAGCAAACAAGTGCTGTTGAAGCACAAAGCATGAACATGGCAATCGCGGTGACAGAGGCGTGATCTAAGCAGTGCCGGGTGATACTGGCGAAGGGGGGAATTCACCGGGAATGATTTTCGGTCCGGACAAATGTTCGGAAGATGACCGGAGAGGAACGGTTGCATGTTCATAAGCTACGGGGATCTGGAAGGAATACGGAGGACGTATTCGGGTTCGTATCGAAATTCTGGAAAAAGTTCATTGTATAAATTTTTTATCGGAAGTTCGGTTAAAATATATGTATTTTCTGAAAGTGTTATAATTTGGAATTTATTTAATTATTTTAAATTTACAAATATCCAGAATAGTGGTTGCTGACATCAGCATTGATGTCAGGGACAGGGGGCCCACTGTCATACTCGGTTAGGTCTTAATTAGGGTTTAGTTACTTAATTACGTTTTATTTAAACTAACTATATAATTAGAATATTAATCAGAGTTTATTTAATTAGACTTAATTAATTACTAATAATAATTAATTAATAATTACTAATTTTCTAATTCATTTCTATTTTATTTATGCATTTTTTTTTTTAAATGTTTCTGGGCCGTTGGGGCCCAGGGTACCAGTGGTCACGAGGCCAGCCGGGCGGGATCCGGCGGCTGGTGAAGGGCACGAAGGCTACTGGGCATCCGTCCGATGCCGGGAAAGCAAACAGGGGGACGAAGGGAGAGACCGCGCTAGGTGACAGCAGGTAGAGGAATCGGGAGCGCAGGGCGAGCAAACAGGGGGCAGGAGGAGGCGGGAGCGCGGGCAGGTGGCGAAAGCGGGGGCGGAGAGCACGGCACTGGCTGACGACGGGACGGCCGACGACGAGAGGGCAGGAGGGAGACGAGCGGAAACGCGGCAGGCAGTCACCCTCCGTGCCTCAACATCGGAAGAAGGTTGAGACAGGAGGAGGAGGGGAGGGGACGTGGAACAATGCGGGGGGAGGAGGCGCAGGCCTGGAGCAGCGAGACGCCGGGCGGAGGCAGAACGGCGAAGTAGAGCGGAGTGGAAGGGGGATGACGAGCGGGGCTGAGTGGTAGGGGCGGGCCAGAGAGCCGGGGCTCGCAGCAGCAGGGCGGGCGATGGCACTGGCCCAGCCGCGAGGAGGTGCCGGCGCCACGAAGGAAGTGCGAGGACGCGGCTACGAAGGGCGAGCCGCGGTGAGAAGTGAGACGGGGCAGGGGACACGTGCGCGGCGAGCGGCGGAGAAGATCGGGGCAGAATGGTAGGCCGGTGGGGTGAGGATGCGGCGCTGGAGGGAGCTAGAGACGAAGCAATGGGATGCGGTGTGAGTGTGTAGGGACGGGGCGACGGGAAGGGCGCAGAAACGCGCGACATGCACGACAGGTGGCCGGAAAGGAAGAGCAAGGAGGCAAAGAGGGCAGGGGGAAAGGCGAGGGGGTGTCGCACCCCTTTGCAAGAAAGGAGGGCGAGCGAGGCGCAGAGGATCGGTGGGACGGAGGGGAGGGAAGAGGGAGTGAGGGGACAGAGCGCGGACGGGGTCGGCAGCGTGAAGGCGACGGGCGAGAAGGATCAAGGGGCGCGAGGCGGCGGACGGCGGCGTCGAGCCCTGTAATCCAGATCGGATAGGGGGGAGGGAGCGGAGTGAGACATCTCGAGAGAGAGGGCAGTGGCTCGCTTAGGGCTAGGGTTTTGGGGGTTAAGGGGAGGGGGGCGTGCGGCCGGCTGGGCCGGCTCGCTGGGCTGTTGGCACCAGTGTGGCCGGGGGGGGCTGCGTTCCTTTTTTTTTTGTCTTTTGTTTTATTTCCTTTCTGTTTCTTTGATTAATATAATATACTTAGTTTTATAAATACAAACAAGCAGTCTAAATTGTACACTAAAAATTACTGCCATAAAAGTTTGGTGCATTGATTTAAAAATACTCTTGCAATTTTATTATTCGAAAAGATTGAATGTATCGCTTTAAGACTGATGTTTTAGTTCAATGTTTAGATGGAATTTTAAACTTTTATAAAATAGTGATTTCATTTGTTTTGACGACACAATACAGAGATTATTTGACACACCTAAGCACATTTTAGTTTGACATGTTTGAAAATTTTAAAGAGTTTGAGGTGATTGTTAAATTTGAATTTATTATATGGTTAGAATCAAAACATGGGGACTTAAGCAAAGTATCATGGGAACGTGGCACCATTAGCAGGGATTTTGTAGCCTAGGGTACCCAGGGTTTGTTACAAAATCTCTCCCACTAACAAGAAATCTTGTCCGAGATTAAGCGGGGGAGTAAGGGGGAAAGTATGTTACGAAACTTTCTAAATGGATCTTCTCGATCTTGGTTGCTTCATTCCGAAGGGGAGGGTTCGAATCCACTACGTTGAGTGTCTCCATTTCGAACTGTTGCACGGTCATCATGTATGTGAAGTCGCCTTTTTTCTTCAGGATCGTAACCAATCGTTCTGAGACGAATATGTGGTAAGAGGGACAGCTGGACACACCATCGGAGATGCTATAATAGGGGGGTAAAATCATTCTGGGGGTTCTACTCCGATGAGATGAACACGCTAAGTAATCGCTCAGGGTTGAATAAATGAAACACATAAGAGCAAGGTTAAAGAATATTACCAAATAAATCGAGTTTCAGAGATGGATAGGAGCTAATCCACTTCGTTGACCTGAACAGAGTTGTGAAACGGGTGTCCGAGCAAACGGGAATAGAGTTCGATGTCTGATACCAGATTGATCATCTAGGCGAGGTGGCCCGATGATTAAATTACGAAGCCAAGTGTAAGGAAGCATCTAGTTAGACTACGGGGTAGTAACAGGAGCAGTTCAGGTGTGTCGCTGGAATGGGTGGATATGGCCCAGCGCATGTGGTGTTGATAAAGAGTGAGAAGCGAAAGGAGTGAGCGAGCTCGCACGATAATGGTCAGAGCAAGGCTTCCGAGGAGGATAGTGTGGTCGGTATATGCGCGGCAGGAAAAAAACAGTCGGATGACAAGGTGCGAGTGGGAATGCGCAAGAACCATTTTTACCTGCTCAGGTTGAACGAGGCGACCAGTAGGCAAATTCTCGTCCATCGGCGGTTACCGGGAATGTCATCATAGTAGAAAACAGGGTCTTACATGACAGAGTGTGGTTACAACAAGCACTTATCTAAGCAGGGAATTATTACTGGCTAGTTTTAAGTCAGATTACAAGAAAGGTTAAAAAAAACAAGGAAAGAAAAATATGTTAAACAAATATTTCAGAGGTCGGTATGTATATCCTTCCACGAAAAGCAGAGCATGATAACTGATATGGCATCAAGTTCTAAAGGATTTGTTGAAGGGGGCGAGGGAAGAATCATGAATTACCCTAAAAGGTGTATTGTTGTTTGGATAATTGATCAAGAAAAAATTTGGTAATGTGCTTCCCATGTTCATGTTGGTATTCGGGATACCACCAGTCATGATTCGAGTGGTAGCGTTGATATGGTGGTGTGTTCAAGTAAGGGTTCGGATTGAAGATCACAAGAGTACGAAGGAACAATTACCGAATGGCAAGGAGCTCAAAGTATAACCAGACAGGATAGAAAAGGTGGACGGAAAGGGAAAAGAGGCATTGGTGTCGATCTAACACAAATCATCGAGGGCAAGGATGTATTCTCTCATGAATTCGAGTGATATCCTGAAAGAGCTCTGAATATTGAGGATGATCCGACAATTTGTCGAGAGGTTTCAACAAGATGTAATCGGTCAGCGATGACATCAAGAAAAAGGAATGATTGAAGCGAATAATGGTTATTGAAACTGGAGACGGAGAAGAGCTTGGGGGTACCAGTACATAGTAGTGCATGGGTGGAGTTTGCCTTAGTGGGTTGGAGCGAGATGCGAGGGGAGAGTGCCACAAACTGGCGTTTCCGAGCGTGCTCGGTGGCTAGCGGGTGTTGTGTTGTCTCGTTGTGACTCTATGGACGATTGGCAGGGGATGGGCGCAGCACGGCGCACCCCTTAATAAGCTCGCGTTGTTTCCTGACGGCGGAAGGCAATCTTCGTTCTCAAATCAGGCGGTCACCATGTGGTGGACAAATAGAGAAGGGGGGAGGTGAAGCGAGATCCGAAGATTGGGAAGGAGCTATCCACGACGGCGACTACGGAGAGCTACGGCGCCGGTCGAGGCATTAGGGGAGGAGCACAGCGGCAGTTGGCATGCCGGTCTTTAAGCATCACCGTTGGATCTTCTGGACGAAGGGCGGCCTACTGTCAAGATCGGCGTTGGAGGATTGACGCCGACTCCATTTCTTCCTACCTGGCCTAGTGGCCTTGAGGGGAGGCAGTGCAGCTTGTGCTTGGAGTCCACCATTTTTCTTCAGCTTCTTCGGCAGCTGGAGGGAAATGGGGCGAGCTGGCCCATCCCAGTGGTTTTCGTCCCCGGTGACGGGCAGGATGCAGATAGGAATGAGCAGAAGGAAGCTGATCTTGGACCCAATAGTAATCATATATCTCAGCATAGGGTCTTTCTGCTAAAGTCAGGGGCTGTTTGTTATTTATTTTACTTGGAAGGCCTTGTAGGAGATTTGTACTTCCATCGCTTTGTGTTAAATGAAAGCTCGGGGTAGTTCTGGCCCTTTCAGTTCAAAAAGAAAGGTTATTGAAACCACGCTACTGCACAAGGCTCGAAACCAAGCTTGTTCGTGAGGTGAAATGATAAAGCTAAGATGAGAAGATCGGCGAGATTGATCATCGTCGGAATTGGATGGCTCTGGGGAGAAGGACCAAGTTAGCACAGTAAAAATTTAGCATGATAAGGATATAGCCGATCAGGGGATACGAAATGCTGAAGGATTATTAAACTCGTGAAGACAGCAGAAATTACTTAGAGTTCTTGAATTGGAGTGAGGAATTGATTCACTTTACCGTGGTCTCGGTTAAGAAAACCCAGAACCCGTGGAGTGGACTATGACAGGGAATGGTATCAATCCATGGAAAATTCATAGGGACGTTCGTGCAATAGGATGATATCCTCAGATGTAGGGGGGCGGTAATACTCGAGGTGTTCAATATAGAAGGTTGGACGGCACAATGATTGACTGAAGACAAGGATTCTAACTTGTACGAGAAAGGAATCAAGAGATAAAGAGATATTAGTATGGCCGGACAAGATACAAAAGAGCAATACACAGATGCAAGATGGATTAGTCCAAGGAATAATTATTTACGAGCAAGCTTCCATGATAAGTTTCTCATCGGGTCCATGGGCATGAACACAAAGGTTCAAGTGACTCTGTAATCCCCCGGTGTTAACTACAGGTAACACCCTTGATTTCTGCCATGGTCATCATGCTTATAGTGACATGATCAGCCATTAAAATCGTATTGCATTTCACTCCTAAGTCAAAAATCCAGTTTAAATGAAAGTGGAAAAAAAAGTGTCCAACATAGGAAACTAAATTGTTCATTAAATAGCAATAAAATCCGAGACAATTCTAAAATTGAAACCAACATAATGGAGTGGGTAGTGACTAAAAACACCACAATATGAATAAAGACAATATTAATTACCTTTTATTTAATCTAAAATAAATATGAAAGATATTTACCCCCAACTAGTTTTGGTGGTAGGATATATTGTGCTGTGATTTGTGGGCCAGTTCTCATAATTTACCCAAAACTCTATAAGGGGGGCCCCACATTTTGCAAAATAGAAAGAAAGAAACCAGAAAAAGAAAAAGCCTAAAAGCGTTTACTGTGCATCATACCGATACAGCCGCGGCCCAGCCCACCCCCACGCGTCCGTTCCCTCACCTCGCACTGCTCACAGCGCGGCGTTGTCGAGGGACCTGCCCCACGAGCGGGGCAATGGCCCCCCCTCACCGCTGCTCGACAGCACGTCGCGCCCCCACGCCAGCGCCTCAAAGGCCCCTCCTCGACCCCCTGGCGGAAAGCCCTAGCGCCTCCCCTCTCTCTCTCGCTCCTCACCACCTCTCCGAGCGCTCCTATGGCCCCGCCACAAACGGGTAGGCGCGGCCCCGCCTCCGGTCTCGTGCCCGAACCGTGCCCACGCGTTCCTCGTAGTCGACTACGTTCGACCCACGCCCATTCAAGTCGAGCCGGAGGCCCTCCACCACAGCACCTGCTGTCGCCCCTTCTCGGACCCGCCGCCGTCGATCTCCTCAGACACTGCCTCTGCACCGCGCCTGCCCCTGAGCTAACTTAACGGCGACAAACCACGTGAGATCCTCCCCTTCCTCCCTGATCCTACTTCTCGCGCTCGCTCGCCGTGGATTTTTGGCCGCCGCGTGGGTGCTTGCTCTGGCCGTCCGCGGTTGAAACACCGTCCCGGCCATTCTCGTCACCGTTTTGGGTCATCCGCTAGCTCCGTTTAGCTCTGACCGTTGTCGCTCGTTCGAACGCCCCAAAAACCAGCGCAAAACATCACCGGTGCACTTCCCCGCACGTCACCGGAGCTTGCTTGCCTCGGTCGTCGCCGGTGCTTTTTCCGGCCCGGCTGGCCCTGTCCACCACCACCTGCCGAACCGCGGGGATAGATGACCCTTCCTCCGAGTCCAAAGGTTATCGGCGCGGCGTCGCCAATGGGCCACCAGGGGCGAAAACGCGGCTCGCCGGCTCTCTGCCGCCGTGAACGCGCGAGCCGGAGGCGCTTCCGGCTGCCACCCAGCCGAAATGGGCTGCCACGTGGGAGGCCCTGGCCAACCCCTGGGCCCACCCTGAGGCCGCTGACAGGTGGGCACGTGGGGCCAAACTGTTGACCAGTTGACTGGTCAAATGGCCTGGACAAATGGGCCCCACAGCCCATGTTAATTAAGTTGATCAGTTTAACCTAATTACACATGAACAGTGGGCACCAGTAGCCTAATTAGTTGATTAGTAAAAATAAACTATATTTTAGACTAATCAGAAAGCTGACATGTGGGCCCACTGGTCAGGTTTGACCTGGTCAGCGACCGTTGATGTGACGTCAGCATTAGTCACAGTGACGTAGCCCCTGCTACTGTTCGGATTAATGTTGATTTAAATCCTATCTTTTAATCTGTAACTCCGATGAAAATAATTTATATATTGAAAAATGATCAGAAAAATGAGACGGATCCGAATACGCTACCCACCTAATGTTAGATGCTCTAAACTATCTGAACATGCAACTTTTTGCCTGTTTCAGATAAATGAATAGTGTATTGGACCTTAATAAAATAAATTCCAAACAAATTCCATAAAATAATAAATGATTGGACATGCTTCAGGCAACCCTGCTACTGCCAAGTTAAGAATGGCCTTGCCTGCTCCGTGTTGATTAGGTTTGCTCATATTGTTATGTTCCCCCCCCTTCTCTCTCGAGAGCCCCCGACCTCGACGTCGTCCCGCCGACCGACGCGCTCCGGAGCCCGAGAAAGGAAGAAACACGCATGACAAACCTTGCCCTTGCCGCCGAGCAACCAGGCAAGCCCCCTTTGAGCATCCCGATACGGCATATTCTTGCTCTCATGCTTTGCATTGAATTGATTGCTGATACTGCTTAAATATTCTGATGCATAGCTGATTTAATAGAACCTACTGTTGATAATTACCTGCATATCCTAAAGTGCTGAGTGTGCTAGTAGAGACCTATCAGTGGACCCCACTAGTCCCGACTACCCGCTGGATTGTCAGAAGACGTCAACGGGATTGAAGACCAGGCCCCTGACACCACACATCACCCCCTTCAGTTGTAACGACACTTGCAGCGACTATCGGAGTGCTGACGGTGTTCGAAACCTCTTGTAGCACTTCTGATCTGTTAACCGCGTAAGAGTAGCTATTCGGTCGTGGTACTCGAAGGGTGATTCCTCCTTCACCACTCGGGGTTGTAGCTGGGTTGGTTAACGGACGCTGTCGTAAAACACCTCAAGTGTGAACCCAGCGAGGGGATCCTCCGAGTTCACCTTGAGGATACATCGAGTGGGAAATCAAACGAGGGTGATACCCAGATTCCCCTGATGTTATGGAAACACGGATACTTGGACTGTACTGTTGATTACTTGGAAAGGCGGTCGACCAGAGGGGTTACCCGGCGGTGCGCCTACGTGGCGAGTGTGTGTGTTGTGAAGACAGGTGCATGTATGGGCCAGGAGTGCTGAAATACGAGGCACGGCCGGGATTTTACCCTTCAGCAAGTCCGCGAGACGGGGGGCGACGAGGTCACATCTTTCGTGAGTATCTGCTCTTACAGCAGCCTAGTCCCTTAACGATTTGGATATTTGATCGAGCAGTATATGCCTGATAGCACTAACCATCCTGTGGTGATAGTATGGGATGTTCTGCATATGGAGCATAGAGCCGAAGCGTTGTAAGCACGTCCCAGTTACAGCATTGAGGCCGGAGTCGGAGTCGTCCGTTGGCAAAGCTGGTATCCGACTGCCCACAAACGACACGAGGCGCGTAGGGCGATGGCCCAAGACCCCTATGCGCTTAGGATGAGGACCGGCGGGGGGACCTCTCTGCATCGAGCTTAGGTAGGGGTTGCGACGTTTGTGTGTTTTGGACTGGAGGCCGGAGCCATGACACCACAGGAAAGTTGTGTCCTGGCCGGTAGGTTACATCGATCGCGTTTGTTGGGTAAGGTTGGGGCACCCCTGAGGGAAGAAGAAACTTCGTCATGAATGGCTAGCCTAGCCTCGCGGTATGGGTAAAGGACACTCGGAGTGTATCCTGATGAGTACACATTAGAAACTGGATGACCTTGGATATATGCGCATGGGATGTTCTCGCCAGGGAAGCTCCGAAGGAGATCTCAGACGAGGTTGATGACTGTTATGGCTTCGGGGATGCTTTGCTCGCAGGGAGTCGAGAAAGGATCTTGGGGTGAGGTTGGGAGACAAATTATCTTACATTCTATTTATGATATGAATCTTTTATCTTTGTGCAAGACAGATGAAGATGCTCTGTCTTCGATAGGAATAGGCTGCTCTCTATATCTGGCATTTCGTGCCAGACCAGTCCACATATACAGCCTACCTTGATAAGTTGCATATGTTAGTGTAGATTCCTTGCTTGCTGAGTACTTTGGTACTAACGGTGGCTTTGTTTTTCTTTTCTCCCCTTATCAGTTTGACGTGACCAAGATGACGGAGCCCGGAGACAGAGCCCCGTCATCGAATCTACTATACCCAGAGGTGGATACATACTCGAGTTGACTGACGACCAGGAGTAGGATCGGAGGGTCCCAGGCAGGGAGGACGACGCCTTTCGATCGTATAGTGTTTTACTTTGCCCCGCCTTTCTAAAGGACTTTCTGTGATTTTTTTATATCTGGTTTACTCAGATAGGGAGGTTCCGCTGACGCTTGTACGAAAGCTTAGGTTTCGAGCCCTCGAGGCCCTGCTTGTAAGATAAAGCTTGTATGACTTATTTAGGTTGTAGAGTGTGTGGTGATGCTTCCCGTGAGTCCTTAGGCTTGATTGTGTGATTTGCGTGTGGATTCGTCACGATTGGGACAGGGGGCGTCACAAGGTGGTATAGAGGCCGACTGCCTGTAGGACTCCCCCGTTCCAACTCCTTGGCCGAAGTTGAGTCTGTGGTCTAAAAAAACTAATACTAACTTGGCTGTGGGCTTTACGGGCCCACGTCGCCAATTGGGTGGTATTAGGATCTTTTACTCCTCGACCTTTACTTGGGACTCTGTCTCTCTTTTATTCGGGTAAAATTTTACTAACTCCAACATAGGTTTCTGATCACATCCACCCGCTGTTCGAAATATTTTCCCCTCTTGCTCCAAGATTGTGGGCCAGGTTTGCTTGCAGGATCCTCTTATCGAGGGCACCCTGTTTTGTCACTTGCAGATCCCGCTCAAATAGGTTTTTCTCCGACGTTGATGTAGCCTTGCTGTGTCCGTTGTGTACTTCCCTACCGCGTGTCTGAGCGCCGCCTAGATGTAGCCTCCCTTTCAACTGTCTAATGCCGGATACAACCAAGGTATGGTGGGCGGCTTGGAAGTCTGGTTGCCAATCTGCTGAATTATCTATTGCACTCCTTCTGTTGTGCTGATTACTTCTGAATCATCCATACACATGCAGTTTTTCTGCTAAATGCCCCTGTTGATTTGGTAGGATGGCTGACGATCCTCACCTCCCCCCCTTATTGCCACCATGATGCCGCAGTTGATCAACCGTCACAGTTTGAGCTTAACCGTTCAGTTTTATGACCGGATGGTGATTGGCTGGGAATTCCCAACTCAGAATGCTCAGCAACAGAATGACTCAAAACTCTGCCGGAATTCGTGCGCCCTCAATACGTACCTTCGCCCAGCTCGACTGATCCAATGATTGCTGTGATGATGATGGCTCCGTGACATTGCCTTCCAGTATGTGTCGCCAATGATCCCTGACAGTTACGTACCATGCGACGTCATCCCCCTGCGGGGATCAGCGGCTCAATGGTGGGAAAGCACAAGGGTATGTTGCGGCCGAAAATGTAAGCACTGGCAGGAATTTCAGTCAGCTTTTCGTGAATGGTACATTCACAAGGTCTGTGGACCAGAACAAGCAGGAGTTTCCGTAACTCTCAAGTGCCCCTGACTTGTTGATGAATCTCAGAGGAACTTCCTTCTGAATTATCCCGCTATGACTGCGGATGACAGTCGAACACTGACACTCCGCAAGCAGGAGAAATTCCGTGAAGGACTGCGTAACGGATATAAAACTTGCACTTGCTGTCCATGTTGCACAGATCTTCGCAACGCTTGTCAGGCAAATCTTTCCAAGTTGAACAGCTCTGACTTGAGTACAAGGAGTTCGCTCAAGCCCACCATGAAGCTTAGTCATCCTGGGCAGCCTGTTCAGAAACGTTCGAGTCGGGTCCCACACAATGTTCATGCATCAACCTGCTTCCAACACCAAGGCCGTTCTTTGTTGCACTAGAGCTGCCTCACCGCCCGAGACAGCTAAACGGTTCATGATAGACAGCCTAATGATATGGATTCTCATAAAGGTGAGCCACGTCCTCATAATGATCGTAAGAGAAGAATTGTCGAAACCGACGATTCAGAAACAAAACATCATAACTCTGCTGTTGTAGTTGGATGCTAATCACATCAATCGAAAAGGCTCAGAAGGAACAGACTATTGTGATGGGAACACTCTCTGTGAATTCAGTGCCAGCTCTGTTCTGTTTTGATTTCAGGTGCTTACATTCCTTCGTGTCGCCCAGAAGTTTAGTTTGCGCAATTTGCAGGGGTTAAGCCTATGAGCTCATTACCCACTCCCCCTTAGAAATCATCACCCTTGTTCCAGGGTGTGGACAAAACCAAAATGTAATCACAAAAGGAGATCAGAATTGAAGGATTGAGGTTCTCTGAATTCCCTTATTTGCCTCTTGGACCTTCCGACCTAGATATCATTCTCGCGTATGGACTGGTTGACCGCCCATAATGATTGATTTGACTGTGACGCTCTAAGAAAGTCCAACTTACCCATTCTTCGGGCCAGCAACAGTCAGATACGCAGCCCGGAATAGCTAAAGATGTGAGAGCAGATATATTGTTCTGAATGCATTGCATTTGAATGCTCACCTCTTGAAGATCGAGAACATTCCAGTTGTATTGATTTTCAAGATGTCTTTCAGAAGAACTTCCCAGGATATTACCGCCTGCTAGAGTGTTGAGTTGTCATCGACTTGAAGCCTGGCAAACCCCTCTTTGCGAAGCGTGTCCTTTATAGAGCCTCCGCACCACATTCTTGAAAACTTAGGAGGAAATCGACACGTAACTTAAGAAAGGTTTTCATCCGCCCCCAGGTCCTCCGCTTGGGGAGAACTTCAATACTTCGTCAAAGAAGGAAGGATGGAACTAACCGATTGGTTCAGATTATCGGTCCCAGTAACCAAGCCACAAATCAGAAAAGGTATTCGCTTCCAGAAATCAATGATCTGTTGATCAAATTGCTTGGTTCCTCAGTATTATACGCTTGATTTGAGATTGGGGAACCCCCAGATCCGTGTTCGCGAAGAGGATATCCGAAGGACGCATTGTTACTCACTTGGCTCTTACGACGTACATGTCATGTCGTTGGTTCCCTTAACACATGCTCAGCCACATTCTCCAGTCTGAGATATTATATATTCATGGCTTACTTGGACAAGGTCGTCGGGTGTTTATCTAGATTATTTATTCTGGTTCTATTCAAAGAAATAAGGAAGAACCATGACGAACACCTACGTATGGTACTGGAAAGGCTCCGAGAACACCAGTTGTTATGCCAAATTACTACAAATGTGAATTCATGGCTTCTGAAGTGACATACCTCGGTATGTGGATTTCCAAGATGGAATTGCCGTTAACCAGAAACGAGTTCAGGATAGCTATTCTGGACTGGACTCCTCCAAAAACGTCAGCAAGTGAAAAGTTTTCTGGCCTTGCAAGCTATTGGACGTCGATTTGTCGTGAAAGAACTTTTTTCCAAGATTGCTAAGCACTGATGATCGCTGAACAAGGGCGTTTAAAACAAAAAAATTTGATGGACCAGAAAAAAATGTCAGGAAAGTTTTTAGACATAAAGACAAGCGACATATGCCAGTACTATCTCCCTCCAGATACCGCAAAGACTTTGATTGATTTAGTGTGATGCATCCGTGATAGCGAGATGGTGACCTTAATGCAAGAGCGTAAAAGTGATCTGGCCTCGGACTAGCGTCAGTTGCGCCCACATGAGAGAATTATCGTACATGATCTAGAACTAGCTGGCGGTGATCTAGATTGCATGTTGCCGTTTGTGGCGACAGTACCTTCTCGGTACGTTGTGAGATCTACCACGGATCATAAAAAGTCTGAAGTATACTTGTGTTATCAACATCTCTAAACCGCGTCAGCAAAGATGGAGGGAGGCAATTTTGCGGGCCTATGATGGGTATATATTACACCTGGCAGGCTACGTGATGGCTATGCTTAAGCAGCAAGTCCGATTGCGACACCCTCATGGGTTTTAGGCGAGGCTCAATCGCGTCTTTTTAACAATGTGCAAGCTGAATTCGTATTGTCCCACAGGGCTCTCTAAATAACCTTTTGATTACACAGATTCTTGAGAAAGCGGTTAAGAATGCGCAAGCTAAAGATGCTGAAGTTGTCTGATGAAGAAAGACTTCACCTTGAAGTACCGGGATTTCGCTGTTGAAGAGGGGGAACCTGTGTATTTCAGGAAACCGAATTGTCGTACTCGATTCAAGTTATGACCGACAAGGCATGAAGAGCAGCCTGATTTCTCCACCGCTGCTAATTCAT